>BHFT01037022.1:0-49301 GCA_004320025.1 Laticauda laticaudata
ACTTTCAGCTCTTTATTTGGTTCCTGGAATCAGTCTGACTGCGGAGCCGCGGCAGCCTCTTTTATAGCGGCTGCTCGCGGCTCATGGCCAATGACGACTCCTTGAATCTCCCGCTGCTTAGGCGGACCAATCACAGGACAGCAATTGAGGACCAATCACCGTAGTTTGAAGAACCAATCACAGTGTAGTATTTGTGGACCAATCAGGAAACCCTATTACAAGTATGCTAATATAGAACAGATATTGCCAGTCCAATCAGTGAAATGGATCAGTTTTGTACTTTTCTGGGCCTCTGTCATACACATCTGTTTTGTAGATCTAACCTGATGAACATCTCCAGTCCTCTCTTGGAGGAAACACCAGGACCAAGGAACAATGGTGCTGACAAATCCATGATAATTCATGATGTCTCCTTAATCTATACAAGACATTTACTACATTTAGTATCCAACAAACAAGGCAGTAAACAGCATTTGCAAGATTTTTTCTAGAAGGTTCCCATATCTGAATTCTTTTTCTAAGTTGTAACTCTGTGTTCTCAAAGTAGGGTGCCCGCTTCAAAACATGCTTGGAAGAGTCAATATGCCCTTGTTATATGCACCAAAGACACAATTTATCTTCTTAATTCAGAGATTTAAGCTTCTAGAGAAGGAGGATACAGACATGTGGAAAGATAATGCACAGCCTCACTCTGACTCAATATTTCTAAAAATTATTTCCAATTATCTTCTCAGAAGGAAAAAAAAGGCAATGGCATTATGCAGAAACCATTACCAGAAAATAAGAATTTGATTCACCTCTGAAGAAGCCATTAGATGGTCATTGAAGTGTGTGGGTGTATTTGGGAGAGTGTGTGTATAAATGAAAGTATACAATATATATGTCTCTGATTCTGTAAAGAAGCTATCTATTAGCAGTGAGGAAATTTTTACAATGTGTGAAACAGGAAAAAGCATCATTATAAAAAAATGGTTTAGATCCATTTTGTGCTTTGTCCTTGTTCATCAGCTCACTCTCTATATCCATTTTTCTCCTTTTTGAGAACAAGAACATGGCAGGAACATGGCAGTGGGAAAGGTTCACTAAGTAAGAGATGGCTTTTCAACTTCTTCAATAGAAATAATGCTTGACCTAGAACAGCTGTAGGTCAGAAGTGATCACTGGGAGAAGCTAAACATTCAGACTTCTCAGGAGAACCTAAACCTACTCAGTAGCAGACATGACAACATATCTCATTCTCCTCATCAGCTGATAATCAATCTTGCACTGCTTCCAGTGAAGGAAAAAACAAATCCCCCTTCTCATCTTCTAGTGAATGTTTGGCATTTGGTCATTTCTATACTTTCTACCTGAATGCACAAACATGTGGTTTTCCATATGTTGCTGCTCTATATTTACATCTGTCATTAGTTAAACTTTTTAGGGCTGCTGGGAAATGTAGTTGTGCAGTATCTGAGGGGCTGAACATTATTCATCCATGAATGGGAAGGGGAGGGAGTAGAAGAATGAAGCCAAAACTTATGAGTGTATATTTCATGCTATTCACAATGTAAGCAGTGCTTTATATAAGAACCCTATGTTTATAAATGTATATCAATGTGTGTTTATCTCCATTTTAAAAAAGGGAATTATACTAATTTAAAAATGTTTACACTTCTACTTCCATAAATCTAAATTTGTTCTGCATTTTCATTTTCAAAAAATGTAATGTCACATTTGTACCTCTTATATGAAGGACAATGTCATTTTGTCTTAATAGAAGAAATGAAATAGTTTGCAAATCCTGTTCAGCTGTTAAGGATTTGAAATTATGGCTTATGATCATATATTTAACAATGGTCTAAAATTATGATGGCCACGTAAAGCACTTTTTTCTCTCAAAAAACGTTGTACCATTACTATTGCAATCACATGGTTGTGATCTTAGTGCTTGGCAACATGCTCACACTTACAACCAATTGCCAGGGGTCCTTCAATCATGTGATTGCCATTTGCAATCTTCTTTGCTAGTTTCCTCAGACCAGGGCTGTTAAACTCGCGGCTTGCAGGCCGGATGTGTCATGTGCAAGCCACGCCCACACCCGGTTTAGTGAAGGGGGAAGAATTGAGATACGTCACATGATGCCACCATGACGATGCAGCTTTGGCACCCCTGCCCCAGACGGTCAATAGGGAACTTGCCATGAAAGATTGCAAGCTGTTGTTGCTTGCTGCAGAGTTGAGATTCCTTCCTTGCAGGTAGCTCTTTGAAAGCAAAAGGGGCTGCTTGCTGGGAAGGAATCTCAGCCAGGAAGAAATCTCAGTCATGGCTGAGATTTATAGGGAACCAGTCAAGAAGCAACAGGGGAAGGGATCTCCTCTGATAGGCTTCAGAACTGGAGGTCATACCCAGATCTGAGTTCCATTTCTGCACACAGAGGAGTTTTCTTCTGCATACAGAAAGGAGTTGAACTCAGCAGGCACCTCTTTCTCTCCATTCACTAAACAACTTGGGAGATCACAACTGGGAGTGCCGGACTGCAGTTATTGAGCGAAGCAATCACATGGGCTTAAATGCCATTTCACTCAACAACCAAGATTCTGGTCCCAATTGTGATTGTATGTATGAGGACTACCTGTATGTTGCTTTACATTACACTCAAATACTCCTTGGAGAGGTCACTGTATTAATTTTACTTCTGTTTCTCCAGGCCAGCTTTAAAAACAAATTTGGAAATGAAGATAAAGATGGTGAGTGAAATAATTCTCTGGAAACAGAATCAATGATGCTAGTTATAGATGTGAACTTGGGATGGCTATGAAACCATCGATCCTATTTCACAAACCTGATCACTATCCAGGTAGAAGTTGGCTGAGCTGATGAAGTATTATATGGACTAGTACAGGAGGTGTTTCTTTGAGACCAATTAGCATTTATGCTCCTGTTCTTCTCCTAGAAGAACAGGAGTCAAGAGGTATTTTAAAACAACTAAGACAAGGGTGTCAAACTTGTGGCCTGTGGGCTCGATGCATCATGTGCTGGCCATGCTCACCTCCGGTTTAGTGAAGGGGAAAAAGTCCTGATATGTCATATGATACTTCTGTGATGATGTGTTTGACACCCCTGAAATAAGACAAAGCTTCTTCTGCTTTAGGTCTAGCTATCTTTAGATTTTTATTTTTATTTTGAATTTTGAACACGTCTGTTTCTCCCAAAACCAAAAACATACGTATGTATATGCATTTATATTACATTCACAATTATTACATTAAAATAATAAAAAGGACCACTCAATACTTCAATGGACTGGGCAAAAAAAATCTAAAGTATAAAGAAACGGGATAATTCTAATATTATAATCAGTCCATGCTTGAAAAAGTTTACATTGTTAGTTTAGTTTTTTTATTACACAATTATTACATTAAAATAATAAAAAGGGCCACTCATTCCTCTAATGGACTGGGGAAAAAAACTAAAGTATAAATAAATGAGATGATCCTAATATTTTATTCAGTCCATGCTAGTTTAGGGTTTTTTGCATGTGCATTTAATAGATTAGTTACTGATGGATGAATGTATTTTTTTAATAAACAGTTTTCTGTGAAGCTCTTTATAGATGTTTGTTTGAAAGATGCTTGGCATTAAATGTCTGTAAAATAATAATAATAATAAAAATTTTTTATTTCGGAGAAAGTGAAGTAAAGGAATTGCCATGCCCTTCAAGGGACATGTTGAAATGGCTGAATAGTAGAGTTTGGGATCATTGCCAAGTAAGCGAATGCTGATGACAGATCTTGTTCACAATAGAACCATTTCCATCCAGCAGGCCACAGAGTGGCACAGATAAACCTGCTGCTGGGCAAGGAGCAGAGGGTTACGAGACACATAGAACTGATTTTTGGTGGCAGTGATTGGCAACTCTCTTGACTTTCACATGTGGCAAGTGCCATCTTCTTCTTTCGCTTTTCAAATTCAAAACTGGAGAATGGCAGATGAATGTGTTCCTCTCAGAGAGTTATAGACTGTCAGGGCAAACTGTAACCTTCATTGTTAACTGGCAAGCTGTAAGAACAGGAGGTGGAAGGAGGAGTTTCCTCTGAAGGAGATGGGGGAGGGGTCATGAAGTTGTCATCCTGAACTGTTAAAATTGACAGCTTGCAAAAAGACTTTGAAACTGGCTTCTACTTTCTGACACGCAGGCCTCCTAAAGTTGAAGGAAAAGACAACTCACACTTTTAATATTACTTTCAAAGCTTTATTTTCAGTATTTATGCCAAATGTTTTATGCCAATTAGATTAAATTGCAAGGATTTAATGCACTGTATGCATCATACTCCCAACCCCCTGGAAGTCTTAAAAAGAGCAGATGGGGATGATAGGAATTCAGTACATAAAAGGAGATCAGACAATAAATCTAACAACGTAAAGCTGTCTTTCTCAATTGGGAAAAAACAGTGGAAACACAATTCAATTCTGAATTCTGAATCAAGAACTGAAAAGGGATCCACAAGGGCTGGTGGTATAGATAAGGGAAGTAGGGAGTCCTCCATTCTTACAATGGCATGGGTGGTCTCCACTGGGAAACATCTATGGTCCCAGCTTTATTCCAGAATTTACTTTCCTTAGTAGAAGCTCACGGGATAATATGTTTCTACAGTATAGCCTAAAGCTAGAGTCATTTTGGTGTAGTGGTTGAAGCATCAGACTAGAGACTGGGAGGCTGGGAGTTCTAGGTATAAAGCCAGTTGGTTGACCTTGGGAATGTTACTTTTCTTAGTTCTAGAAAGGAGGCAACGGCAAACTGCTTACGAAAAAAAAAAATTGCCAAGTGAACTTCAGGATCTGGATCCAGGCAGCCTCTGAGAATTGGACATGATTGAACAGAAGAAAAAAAAAAGTTTGAGGCTAAGATCCAAGTTCATTGTATTTTCACAAGAACATGTCATCTATCAGCTTTCTATGGTGATTTCCATAACAGCCTACCATTTCCCACCGAAAACAGTCTGTTCTTAGTTTCCTTTTGTTTTGTTCAGAAAACACACGAGGTAGACCGGGTTCCAACAACAAAGGCTTTATTCTTTCTCTAGTCAGTAAACCGGAATGCTTGGCTGAAACCGAGGCCAGCCTTTTATACAGGCTGGCTTGCCGGCTTGTAGCCAATGGCAGTTGTTTAAATTTGCCGCCTTTCAGCAGCTCTTTGGATTGGTTCCTAGTGAACCAATCCANAACCAATCCAATGCTTAGTTTATTTGACCAATCAGGTTTGTATTTTTGGAGTAACCCAATTTACATATAGAACAAAATCAATCATACTACTTTTGAGAGTTTTGGTCCTTTGGATTTTTCAATATTTTTTCACCTCAATTTTTTGTTCTTTTGTACATTTTCTTTGACATTTATCCATTTATGTGCATATTGAATAACTATTTCCAAACAAATGATTGATTTATCAAATGAATGAACATTCTGATTTAGAATGTAAAGATTAAGCAATTACATAAACTGTACATTGTCTTATAATTCAGCAGAGTTTTCTAAATCATAGAAGTTATCTCTTCTCCCTTCTCATCAGGATTCTACTAAATTTTTGTTTTTTAATTAGCGTAAAAAGTGTACTAGACAGGATTTTTAATGGCTTTTCCATTTTATCTAGTCCCTTTATATTGCCTAATTGCAAGTCAAGCCCAATTCATGTGGGTGATAACTGGGCAACACAGATGGAGATGTACTTTAATCACAGTTGGTGTATTACTTAATTGAATCCAATAATATTTACTAGCAAGCTGCTACATTCTTGTGGAATATATTCATCTCAGCAGGAGAAAATTTACTTTGATCCTGCTGTCCTCATAACGTAAGTATTTATTTGTACATGGTAGCCAGACTTACAATAATGCTCTAATCCTACATAGATTGAAGAACAAATATGCACACCTGCATACCTGTAGGTCCTTTATGCACGGCTGAAATCTGAACTTCTTGCAAATGTCCAGTTATCTGAAGACATTCAATGTTTTACCATTTTTTTTACTTAAGACATATAAACATCAGAAGTATATGTGGTTCTAAAAAAGTTCTTTTTGGGATACACGTAATATCACAGATAGAAATGAACACCTCAGTAAGATTTGGATGCTTCTAGATTGAAAGAATTAGCCAGCTGAAGTAAAGACAGGAGACACATTTTCTATTTGTTCATCTAAGTAAATAAATAGTACTAAAATCAAAGTATTTAAAATGTTATGAGGGCTGAATATTAAATTACAATGTTTAGCTTGCTCACTAGTTGTTCAGCACATTTCAGGAAGTAAGTTAAATTTATTTGTGTTTCAATAATTATTATAAATCCAGACTATGCATCTAATTGATATTATTTTGACCCTGACTAAAATAATAGTTAATGGTGAAGACTCAGAGAATCCTTCCACTATTTTAAATTCCATTCATGCTAATTTCAGACAACTGTCTTCAACTACACTGCACACTTCGTAGTCAGGAAAGTATTACTAAAGAATTCATCATTTGCAATCCTTTATCTCATATTCTTGATCATTTAAAAGTGGTCTTTTTAAAGATATTTTCTAATATGTTGCATGAAGAATAGAATTAAATCTATCTAGATCACTAAAACTGCGGTTTAGGTCACTAAAACGTAGGGATAAGTGTTTTTCTCAAAATCTTACAGTACCAGGATGATGCTGGCAAAATACAGGATGCCACACCTCCATACAATACTTATAAACAGCCTGCAAAGTACTGCTAGCAGTAGGTAAGTCAGTTTCATTTCATATTGCATATATCAGATTCCAAAGCCATTTCCAGTTAATCTCAAGGTATAATTCAATTACTTGAATGTTTCCAAATACATATTTTTTTAGGACTGGAGAAAAATACTCCACTGTGTGTCTTTCCAGTCTCCCACATTCTGCAATCTCTTGCAGTTCAATTAGCAATCCTGAGTTGCATAAAGGGACTGTACTTTATAAAATGCCATACTATGCATTGCAAGATGATTTTGCATGAATTAAAAATGTAGATGGGTTTGAGTTAAATGAAAAAAGTGAGTTGAATATTTCTACTGAGGGCTGTGTTTATTGCATCAAACAATGCGTAAACATTCAAAATTCTATGTAATTTATTAAGTGGACTGAAATAAGATTGATCAAAGGGACAATGAATAGCTGCAGCTGTATTTTCTAATACCTGTCACAAAAATATTCAATTATATTCCTAAAATCAGACATATTGAGCTTCATAGAACTTATTCCCAAAGATGTCCAGCAACATTTAAGGCACGTTATATAAGTGGGTAAGCTTTTGCTGCAGTGTAGGGCCCAGATCCAAATTTTCTTCATTGCCAGACTTTTTCTAGTGCATTAACTTTCCCCCCAAGGACCAGCTTAGGAATAAGCAGTGTGGTCAACTGTGAACATGGCCTAGAATGAATCATACATACGGTTTTCTATTCCTAATAAGGACTTTGTTTTGAAAGAAATTTATTTTATATTTGTCCATTTTTCATGTCTTCCATAAAAACCTAACCCAGTATATTTTGGACCACTATTTTATTTTTTTAAGTGTACAAATGAAAACACATTAAGAAAGATGACAAAACTGAAAAACATGCACAATCACATATACAGACACTTTTCATTTATCAATTTTCCATGACATTTTTCTCCTCAGAAACTCTTTACAAGAAAACAATAAAGCTATCTTAAATAGTGTACCATCATAATAAAGTTAGCAGTGTTTAAAAACAAAAAAATATAAAAAAATTAAGCGTTCACTAAAAAAAATCCTAACCAAAGCGGAACAAGGTAAGTTAAAAACATTCAGGATGTTTTCTTATCCCACAGATGCTTGGCCGAAGAGGTATACCTTCCCAGTTTTGTATAAAATTACTCTAGTCAACATGTTTTGAGAGAGAATTCCTACTTCTGGCTGATGAATTATAGTGAAATTCTAAGCAGAGTATCTTGAACTGATATTAAAGCATAGGTTGAGTGCTTGAATGTGCCCTTTTAGGAACTTGCAATCTATGTTATATAAGCAATATCTATACCTTATTGAGTCCAGTACCTCATACTATAAATGTAGCATTTTCAGGTCTGCTATTGCATAACCTCATTTAGTTCTCCATAGTTCTCCAGCCTCCATATTCTGTTCAAAGATAATTCTCTATTCCCAATTTGTGACTCTGATTATCTCAAATTATCTCAAATTCTAGGGATTGTTTGTAGAGATTAAAAATCCAACAATTATTCTGACATAAATTCATCAGAAATCACATGTCATTTAGAAAGTATATTGGATGTGTTCCTTCAAACAAACCATGTTTTTGATACTTCTCCAAAGACATGCAGCACACAGGTCCTTGAATAAAACAGCTCAATGTAGCATTACTCAAAAACCATGGCAACAAGAAACCACAGAGCTTCACATTTTCATAATGGCTAAAACCACAAGGAAACAGCAAACTACAACTACATGCCACAACATTACAGTTTGCCTGTTTTCAATGGGAAGTGATGCATCTTATTTTGAAAGGGAAAAAACCCTTTAAATCCACATATCAAATAACTGAGCTATCAAACATATATTTTCGCCATAGGATGCACCACCATTCCCAACAGTAAATTATGATGAACAAGAAAGGCAAACTAACTTGTTCTGGAAAAGTATTTTCAGTGATTGCCTCCCTGTGTGAATAGTTAAAAACAGGGAGGATGTTTTTTCTTCTTGAAGTACAACACAACACAACACAATAAAAGTAGCTTTATTAGGGTTTTGAACAATAGGCCACTGTTTCCTAAACTTAGAATTGTTTCCAACAAAATAAAAATATGTTTAAATTTAACTTTCTATGTTTTGGGGGATGTGAAAACAGAATGGGGACAAATAAAAACTGATAAAGTGGTATACTTGCCTTTCAATGCTTAATCTATTCATTTAATTAGATTAGTTTATCATTTGAAGCAATTTACTTTGTCTCAAACATAACTGCAATTGGCTTCCATAAAAATCGGATCAGGCTAATATTATGAAAATATTATCATTGCCAATTTTCCTGAGACTGATCATCTAACTCAGGAGTCCCCAAATTTGGCAACTTTAAGACTTGTGGACTTCAACTCCCAGAATCCAACTTGTAGAGTTGAAGTCCACAAGTTTTAAAGTTGCCAAGTAGGTTCAAGTTGCCAAAAGGAAAAATATTATTGTAAACTAGGAGTAATATTAATTTAAATGGCTCATTTTTATTGAATCAAAAATATAATCTGGAACTTCTTTGTCAAGTACATTCTCAGCTATGTCTTAAAACAAAAAAGGCATTCAGAAGACAATTGATTCACAGCATAATGCTTTCCAGTAGACCACTTCATATACCATAACAGATTTCCTCTCAGTTAAATATTTTATAAATATTATGTATTCATTGTAAGCCATAAGACACACCATGAAGCTATTACAGCCATTATACTAGAAGCATTATTGTTGTCAGCTCTTTAAAGCCAGTTTTAAGTAAGTTATAAAAAAATCATATAGATTCCAGGAATGCTACTTTATTGAAAAAGAGATGTGCTACCACAATCTTGAAAGCCTGTCCAAGTAAGTATCCATTGCTTCTTTTGTGAGGATAACAAAGTCAGGATGAGGCTGTCTTGAATCTTTTTACTTTCCTTTTTTGCTTCTCCTGTTATATCCCTCTATAATTGTAAAGATGAACATATAGTGACCCACTGTTGATATTTTAATATCAGTGCTTCCTCTAGAATTATTTTGGAAGGTTTTACTTAATTTATTTCAAAGAAGTCATGAGACAAGAATAAGCTTGTGTATTTCTCTATTTATTATCTTATGCATTTCAGAGGACCAGAAGAATTTTTTTTTCTGCTATGTCATCTTTGAAAGTTAAAAAAAAATTCCCAAGCAAATCTGCTCAGTGACCTTGAAACAATGACTCTTGGGTCCTGACAAAAACCAATGAATGGCAGTGTTTCTAGTAGGATGGCCCAAAGTAGCCAGGAACAAATGAAGACGACTTATTCTTTGTTTCTGTATACATTAACAAGGAAAAGCTAGGCCAAACTGCATTTCTGGTAAGTCACATTCAGTGCAGTACAAAATTTGTAAGAGTGGCAAAGAAGGAAAGATTGCCCTTCTTCTAACACCTTTCCTATTGGAATGCAACTTCACGCCTCCAAACTAAACTGAAATTTTCATTGAGCTATCACAGATCCTAGATCCCTTTTCCAGTCTGTCACTGCCAGCTCAGATTCAATTATTTGTTGCTTGTTTAGGTTTTATATATCTAAACCACACTACCAATTTTTCCCCAATATTTTATAATACAGTCAATCATGTTAATACATATACAAAACAAATTTTGGGATCTTATAATCTTTTTTGGAAGAATCCATAATCTTTTTTGGAAGAAAGATGGGAAAAGGAAAGATCTTGTCTTCATTTTTCTGAACACAACTCCAAATTAACTGTTCCACACAGACAGAGCCATTCCAAGGAAAATGCTGTCTTCTGCCACTCCAAACCATGTCAGGGAAGACCTAAGTATCTCTGTTCAGGATCAGCACATGAAAATAAAAGAATGTTTGAAGTTCAGAATTTTTAATTTTATTATACACCATTTGCACTCGCATATATTAATCTTTGTTGCTTATTTTAAACCAAAATGAAACATATCTTCAGATTCATGAAAATCAGTTCACTAATGGGCATCTAAATAGATGTTCAGCTTTATTTTTCTTCCACACTCCTAACACCCATGTCATCTAACAGTTCTGTAGCCTCAAAATATATTTTCTTCTTAGAACTATTTAAAGAATTTCCATAATGGGTTTTAATGATCTTGCAAGTTCTTGAAATTTGTTTTTGTGTCTAGTTGTGTTGCTTCTGTCAAAGATTATATTTATTTTTGTTCTTCACATTTGGGCAAAGGTTGCATTTCTTTTAAGGACTTTCTTCCTCCAGCAGTTCCTCATTTCCAACCAATCACAGCACAAAAATGCCTGTTTAAATTGTTTTCCCTGCAATTGTCTCCTAGCATGGTGTTCTGTATATAGAATAGTAGACTCCTAATACAGGATTCTGATTGGCTAAAAAACCTAAATGGGGATTGTTCAATAGGAACTAATCCACAAGCTGCTCAAATAAGGCGGCAAAACTAAATTGCCTGTCCATTGTTGGCTACAAGCCGCAGGCAAATCCGCCTATACAAAAGGCTGCCGCGGCTTGAGCCAATATGTCCGTTATCTCAAACTGCTGTAAATAATAAAGACTTTGTTGTTGGTAAACCCCGGTTCTACCTCAGCGTTTTTGGACGGAAACATGGCGACGAGGATGGATCGTCCTAAACGCGAGGGAGACTGAGCACGCGGCGACAATAAAACTAGACGAAGAACAATGGCTAAAATAACGCGCGCCCGCACCCTTCAATCCCAATGAAGAGGATTGGGAATCCTACGTAGACCGTTTCCGAGATGTATCTGGAACAGTTAAGCGAGATGGAAGAGACCTCAGGACAGCGTAATTGAGAGCTGTTTTCTTTGACCACACTGCGGGCCCACAATCTTCAAATGGCCAAGGCTTTGGTGACAGCCCCGAGATGTGAAACAATGACTTGGCCAGCAGCCTCAAAGAATACTAAGGCTCACTACGCACCGGTGGTGTCAACTTTATCAAAGCGCGCAACAAATTTTACGCGAAGAGACGCAGAAGAAGCGAGACACCATTGCTGATTTCTGTGCAGGCCCCTCGACCAAATAGGGGGAGCATGCGGAATTTCTAAATGTAGATGAAGCGATGCGGATCGAGTAATACTGGGTTTAAGAGACTCTAATGTAACAGAGCAAGCTGCTAAATAAACCAATATATAACGTAGCAGAAGCCATCACCGAAGGCCGACAAGCCGCTGAAGCCGCGAAAAATCGGTGGTCGCAAAATGAAAACAGCATGAACACAAACAATGCCGAAGACGAAGCCTGGCCAGAAGAGGAGAAAGCAATTTCCCGCCACCACACTCACCACGAGGAAATTTTGATGAGACGTCAGATATCCAGGGAGGAAGACGGGACGAAGTCCTACCACGATATGCCCAACAAGAAAGGGCACGAAAAAAGGAATTGGGCTGGGAAGTGCGCTGGCTGCGGAGGAAACCATGCCTCAAGCCGAATTGCAAAATTTCTCGATGCCATTTTGCAGAGCTTTGCAAGAAAAGAGGGTATAGTCGAGAAAAGTCTGCAGGAATAAAAAAAATTACAGCCCAAACGATTGCCAGCAACTCCGCCCACACAAAAGCTGAGCGCAAAACAAACTGAGAGAATAGTGGCAGCGGAACAAGCGAGTCCCACCATAACCGAGAGAAAACGACATCAGACTTTCATTATCGGAAAGTGCTCAGACGGAAGCGGGAAGAAAGTAAAATAATTTAAAAATAGAGGCAACCCCATGCGCAAATGGAGGTAGACCACTGGTCTTTTCGTATCAATGGTATCACTGGGAACACCATCAAACAACTGGTCCACGATATCAAACTCAAGAACTCCAGAACAATAAAATTAACTCTGAAGGACTACCAAGGGAACCGAATTTCCTGTAGTAGCGCCTAGGAACATTTCCGAGTCGCCTACAAACAACAATGTCGAACGTACTACCGATTGACAAAATAGTCGAACGAGGACCGACCAAGCCTCCCCTGGCATTGAATTGGTTCGCTAACCATTCGGCATCAGGATGAGCGGGAAGTAAGACCCGGGGTAGGCTCGCAACGACTGGGAAGAAAACCTGATCCAAGAGTCCAGGATTGTCGACGGGGCTCCCTAGGCCAGGTATCGGGGACCCCCAATTTCCTATAATCTATGGAGCCCCCAGGTAAGCCCCTCCTGAGACTCAAAAGGTCCAGTACGAGTGTCCTTTTGCTCTGAAAGCAAAAATAGTAGGAACAACTCAAATAAATTAATAGACCAAGGGGTTTTACCAACCTTTTTGACGCATTGCTAAGTGGGAAAAGCGCCGATCGTAACACCAATTAAACCAGACGGGTTCAGTTCGAATTTGTGGTGGACTCAAGGCCTACCCTTGAAGCCACGCATTTGCAACCGAAAGCGCATAACCTGGTGCCAGTCGTACAACACTTATTATAGTCTCTTGGGGAGAAAAAGTTTTCTCGAAACTAGATCGTAGCACAAGCTTACCAACAGCTCCAGAAAAAGACACGTTAAGGGCTGAAGCACAAACTATAGTGGAGCCATCAAAGGGGCATTCAAATGCAACAGACTCCAATTTGGAGTGAGTGTAGCCCCAGGCATTCCAGAGCCTCATGGAAGCCTTTGATGGTAATAAAGGGGTCGTACCATACTTCGACGATGTCCTTAAATTTCGGCCAAAGATGCCGACCCAACACTAAAAAAAAGAACTAAAAGACATACTAACTAAATTCAGAGAATCTGGGCCTTAAAAGTAAAAAGAAAAATGCTGTTTAATGACTGATCGCGTCGGAATTCCTGGGCTACTTAATATGACGGATGAGGGATACACCACTACTGACAAAACAAAGTCAAAGCTATTAAAGATGCACCAGACAAAGGAATAAAACTGAATTGCCAGGCATTTTTAGGACTAATCAATTTTTTTATACATGTTCCTACCCCACAAAGCGACAATAGCGAGACCATTACAGACACGATTTATTGATAAAAAAACAATTTGGACTTGGGGTTTTTTTTTTTTTTTTTTTTTTTTTTTTTTTTATAGAGAAAAGAAAGCCTTCCAAAAAAATAAAAAACTTATTAAACATCAAAAACACCGTTCTTATCGCAGTTTAGTAACAACACTTCATTGACGTGACCTGCGACGCCTTCAACGTTTGGAGTCGGTGCCATCTGAGCCACCAATTGCCAGATGGGAGAGAGGCACCATCGCATAACTATTCAAAGACATCTGTCTAAAACCAAGCATAGTCAATTGTCATAGTCCAATTGACAGAAAGCCCTGGCAATCGTCGCGCCGGAGTGAAAACGCCTTACACGAATATCTATATGGCAAGAACATTTTTGATAGTAACAGACCATAAACGGCTACTGGAATTTGCGGGAAAACAAGCCCGATCACCGAAACATTTGTCCCCGAGACGATATGACTAGATGGTCAGAATTCCTAGCAGCCTACTCTATACTCTGGACACCATCACCAGCCGGGAAACAAATTTACCCAGCAGATTGCGGTTTTGAGCAGAAGCACCATTACCGAATTATAGAGAAGACCGCGGAACCGCGAGGACCAACCTTGCCAGATCAGAGACCATGCCCCCGATTTACCCATATCTGGCAAATGATGTTGCCAGAGGCCGACTGCAAGAGGGATCCATTGAACTGCCCGTGTACTGAACTGGGTAGGTTAAAGGCTGGCCGGGAAAATCAAAAAACTGAGAACTTTAACCTTCCAAGACCAAGACAAAACCGAACTCTCGATTCAAAAGGGTTGTTTGTTGTGGGGTTGATCGGGTAAATTATCCCTTCCAAATTACCAAACTTAGGTAGCTGGGTATGCTTCATGAAGGCCACTCCTGAATTTGTTAAAATGAAAAAGCCTTGCTAGAAGCTATGTCTGGTGCCGGGTATAGACAGGGGACATCGAATACTGGGGTAAATTCTTTGCAAACAAATGCCAAAGAACCAGACCTTGCCCACCAAAAGCACCCATTAGTGGCTGGGAAACCCCACGAGGCCCCCTGGTCACGAATTCCACATTGACTTTGCGGGTCCCTACTAAGGGCATACTTGTCCTATATTGTGCGTAGATGCATACTCAAATTGGCTGGAGGTTAAAATTCTATTGGCATCTACGACAACTGAAACCGTATTAAAACATTGAAAAACTCCTTCGCAACTCATGTCTGCCGGACGTCCTAGTATCTGACAACAAGGCCACAATTAACGATGTAATCCAATTCGAACAGATACCTAGCCTCGCCTGAGGGTATGTAGACACTGCCCTAACCGCGCCGGCCCACCCGGCTGAACGTTAGGGTGTGGAGAGAATGGTCAGGTTTACCAAAGAAGGGTTAGAAAAAATGGACATTGGGGATGCCAGAATTAAAATAAATCGCCTACTAACCCTCCAGCATATTACACCGAGGTACTATAACAAACAAAAGCCCGGCGGAATTTACCTAATGGAAAGAAAACTTGAGTCGCAATTAAGACAGATTGCAACCCAAACTATACCGCCAAAAACCACCCCCGACTCCTCCACCTGTTCAGATTTGAATAAGGCGACCTAGTCAATGAAAATTTTACTGGAGACGCCATTTGAGGCTTCCAGGTACACATAACACAAATAACAGGCCCCCCCGGCTCCACCGACCCGACTAACCATAAGAAGACGGCAAGGGATGAAGCGGCACATAAGACGAGGCTTCGGTCCGAAACAATAGAAGAGTCAACCACAACCACAAATATTAAAAAAATTGATGAAAATCAAACCAAAAGAGGGGGGGAAAATACGAGAAAAATTTAATAAAGAACGCGGTTAACATTAAACACAGAATATGATTAACAAACAAAGAAGAGCAAAAAATGAGACTTAACAGTTCGAAAAAAATTGCGCAGAAGAGTCCACTCGAAGGGGGCCAGCTCGACCTGCCCGGAGAAAGACAGGAGGATGGCAGCAAAACGCCGGCCTAAGAAACTCAGGCAGCAGTTAAAATGGCTGACCTCACGCCTTCCAAGGCGGTTCACATTGGAGAAGGACCGGGAAGAGCAGCAACCCACTCCGAACCGGTCGAAGTCTTCAGCAGAAATTGAAACCCGCGGCAAAGTCCAGGTCGAGTCAAAAGAACCCCACCTACCGCGACTAGTCACCACGTAGGACTAACACAAGAGGGGAGGGGTGTTCTGTATATAGAATAGTAGACTCCTAGTACAGGAATTCTGATTGGCTAAAACCTAAATGGGGATTCAATAGGAACCAATTCCAAGTCGAAGCTGCTCAAAAGGCGGCAAAACTAAAATACCTGTGCATTGGCTAGCAAGCGGCAGCGCAAATCCCTATAAAAAGGCATGCCGCGGCTTGACCAATGTTCGCTTTCTCAACTGCTGTAAATAATAAAGACTTTGTTGTTGGAACCCAGTCTACCTCGCGTTTTTCCGGACAGAACATCTTTATCCTATCTCCAATCCTTGTTAGCAAGATTGTCCTCAGCTCTTCCAAAGTAATGATTTGCCCTCTAGGCATGCAACAAGACATGGCTGTTTTACTGATATGGTTTATCAACCAGCCAGCATTGCAATCAGATAAACCCTAAGGATCAGCCCAGGATTCATTTACTACTTTAGACTAGTGTGAGCAGTACTCTTTGATTTCTGGGTACTGTCTTCTAGGACTGTTTTGCTAATCCAGATCTGACAATCAGATCTTCAATCTGAACAGCAAGTTATCCATGGTATAGCAGGAAGAGCTGCTGTATGTAATGAAGAGAAAGGGATAAAGATGTTTTTATTCTCTGCTACTTCATAGCACAACTCTTCTACCAAGTCAGCTGTTTAGATCACTTTTGAACACTATTTTAATGTTCTGGAAGAGCCCTAACATCATATCCCAAAGTTGTTTGACAACCAGCTCTCATCTGGCACAATTGTTTTGCACAGCAGTGTTCAAAAGACTGGCTGGTATCAGTTAATTGTCAAGCTTATGCAGCATTATTCCACAGTAACACTATTATACATAATTATATGCAAACATTATGCACTATTATTATAACTAATTAAAATTAATCAAGTTTCAGAAGTTTTCCTTCTGATAAATAATGTCCTCAACTAGTGTTTTTCAAACTTGGCAACTTTTAAGACATGTGGAATTCAACTCCGAGAATTCCCCAGCCAGCATGCTAGGAAGGGCATAAGTGTTGATGTCCACTCATCTTAAAAGCTGCCATGCTTTAAAAAAAAAACTGCACTAGACCACTGATAGAATGTTTAAATCAGATGAGATCTTGGATGTGTGAACTGACCATCACCTAACAGTTACTGCAAAACCCTCTTTTCTGTGACAGTGCCACATCTCTGGAACGCTCTGTCCCTGAAATTCTCAAAGTACCAAGACCTACTTTTCTTTAGACCTACTTTTTTTTCCTGCCTCTTCTTTCCCATTTTAGATTGTATAATGCTCCATAAATAATTTATAAAACATTTTGTTGAAACTGATAACATGGCATACATTACTGCAAATTTCTGTTTTCTTTTATCCTAGTTTTTCCTCTAATGCAGGATCTGTTTTGCTTTGATCTACCGTGTTTCTCCAACAATACGGCCTCCCCCAATAGGAAGTCCCAGCATGTTTATAGGCATAAAATCAAAGTAAGCCCCTCTCCCCAAATTAAGGCCTACATTAAACATGTGAAATAGGGGAGAATGGCGGGGGGGGGTTTGCCATTAGGAAGTACTTTTGCTGCATACCCGGATATGGTGCTGCCTGCCTGACCTCGGCGTTGGTGGAGCATTTCGTATTGGGAGATCTTCCGTCGCCGTTGCTTTCCCTTCTCCCCGTGCTGCCGTGGCATTTAGAGCAACGCCGCGGCATTTGGTGCAGGCACGCGTGGCCAGCCAGGGCTTCTCCCTGCAATCGGAGCCCAGCAGAGACACTCGGCTTCAGGTGCTCCTGTCATCTTCCTTTCACCTTCGAAGGCAAAGCCAATCCTTTTAAAAATGATGCCCTACTACCAGTACGATAAATCCTCCCTTGCCTGAGAGGGCAGCCCAACCTTACGTGGGGAGGCGAATCTTCTGGGGCCACAGCACAGGATCAGCCCACCCCGGGAGAAGCGCCCAGCCGCCATCCCTGCCTGGCACCAGGCAGAGAGCGAAGAGCTTTGCCTGGGGCGCCCAGCGCAGCTAACAGATGAGCCCTCCTGCCTGGTGGCAGAGCTCTCGCCAAAGCATTGAGCACTTCCCTGCCGGGCCCTCTGCTCATCCAGCCATGGCCGCACCAGAGCCGTGAGGGCTGGGCAGAGCCGGGAAAGTGAGCCGCGGGTGCACACCCGCCTGCCAAGCAAAAGAGCTGGGCCGACCCAAGCTTGGCTTCATTCCAAGTCCTTCCAGCCTGAACCTGAACGAGGCACCAGGAGAGGCTGCCTGAGGCAGTGATAGCACCCACCCGTCCGCGGACAGGGAGATAAGGCAACGGCAGTGCTGCTTCCCTGGCCAGCGGGTCCAGCGGAGAGAGCTCGAAGCTGTCCATCCTTTCCACCCCTCGCCCAGCCTGTCCCCATCCCCACACATCTCCAAACACAAAGCTCCAAACACTGCAGCAGCACGGGCATCGGGCAGAGGCGCTCACTTGGCGGGACTCAGCTTGGAAGAGGATGCAGCGCAGGCTGTTGCCTTGACTCCCTGTCCACAGATGGGTGGGCACTATCACTGCCTCGGGTGGCCTCTCCTGGTGGCCCCTTCGGGTTCGGGCTGGAGAGACTTGGGTAAGAAGCCAAGCTCAGGTCAGCCTGGCTCTTTCACTTGGCAGGCAAGCATGCACCCGCGGCTCGCTTTCCCAGTTCTGCCCAGCCTGCATGGCTCTGACGTGGCCCTGGCGGGATGAGCAGAGGGCCCGGCGGGGAGGCGCTCACTGCCTTGGCGAGAGCTCCACCGCTAGGCAGGAGGGCCCGCCTGTCTGCTGCACTGGGCACCCCAGGCGAAGCTCTCCATGCTCTGCCTAGCGCCAGGCAGGGATGGCGGCTGGGCGCTTCTCCTGGGATGGGCTGATCCTGCGCTGCAGCCCCAGGAGATTTGCCTCCCCATGTGGGGTTGGGCTTCCCTCTCGGGCAGAGGAGGCTTTCTCGTACCAATAGTAGGAAGTAATTTTTAAAAGAATTGGCTTTGCCTTTGAAGGTGAAGAGAAGATGGTGACAGGATCACCTGAAGCCAAGTGTCTCCGCCGGGCTCCGGTTGCAGGGAGGAGCCCTGGCTGGCTGCACGTGGCTGTGCAAACGCCACAGCATTGCTCTAAATGCCGCAGCAGCATGGGGAGAAGGGAAAGCAACGATGGTGGAAGGTCTCCTGATACGAATTGCCCCATCAATGCCAAGGTCAACATCCAAGCCGTCATCGCCCGCCCGAGGATGCAAGGGGGGAATTAAGTCAAAATAAGGCCTGGCGTTATTTTGTAAGAAACACGGTATTTGATTGCAACAGGAATAGACCAACCAGCTTGTTGCCCATGCATGATGTCATGGGTTGAGAGTGACAGATCCAAAGTCACCCAGCCGGCTTTCAAGCCTAGTGGAGAACTAGAACTCATAGTCTTTTGGTTTCTAGCCTGGAGCTTTAGCCACTAGACCAAATTATCTCTCAAATTATCTCTCCTATATTGGTGCAAAATACGGATGAAATAATAATTCACATCAGATGAAGTGATAAATAAGATCTTGACATGCGCTGAAATGGACAGAATGACTTTAGAAATGAAATATAAGGATGAGTCAGAATATTATATGATTTGGAACAAATTTTATTTTTGGTGGGAACAGAAAGGGAGGATTCAAAATGAAAAAGAGAAATAGGATTTGTATAAAGTATGTCTGAGATCATGTGATTAAACTAAAACTGAGGATAGCGGATGATGTATTAAAAGAAAATTAAATGTATTAAATGTATAAAATTAAATGTTTAAAGATTTAATATGTATAAATGTACATAACACACACACACACACACACACACACACACATATATATATAGAGAGAGAGAGAGATAAGATGTAAGATACATCATTTTGATGTATCAAAATGATTTCACCATGTTCAATGTTTTTAAATAATGTATTTAATAAAATTTGGGTGCTGGGATTCACATCCAGCCCAAAATCCTTTCTGGCAACTTGTTTGACCAAATGCCATTAGAAAGAATGGCAGAAGTTTCTCCTGGAAGTTTTTTTGTTTTTAGTTCCCTCCCCTTTAAAATCTGCCTCAGCATTTTGTCAGATCTTGTACTTTACAAGCATTATGGAGGGAGGGGTGAGATACACTTTTTTTCAGGATGTACTTTATTCAACAGAGCAGAAGCGCTATGGTCTTCCTATCAAATATTTTCTTTTTAATAGCAAAGGTGAATACATGAAACCTTTGAAATATATCAAGTGTTATGGCATTAGTTTTTGTTGAAGTCTCAGAAACCACAGAGACAAGTAGTTACTGAAGTCATCCATATCATAGTTTGTGTTCCATTAGGTTTTGCTTATCGTAACTAAGAAAGAAAGAAGAATGCTAGTTATATCAACTAACAAGACAATTTGTAAATGGGAAATGCAGACTAGGAAGCAATTATGTCAAGTTATTAGACATTGCTTACATAAAATTAACTCTGTTTGGTTTAACTTGCAACCCACCTCACACATGCATGAAGGCAGCATACATGGATTAGAAGCATAAAAACTACAACAACTACAACTCTGGTTGTTCAAGGATAAAACTATGACCCACCTACATAAAAAGTGCATCAACAGCAGAGATCATCAAGCCTCCGGGCCCAAATGCCTGGGGAAACAACCAGGTCTTCAGTGCCTTATGAAAGGCTAACAGGGTCGGGTCCAGTGGTGTTTTTCAAATTTTTTACCAATGCTTCTGTGGGCGTCGCTTGATGGGTGTGGCATGGCTTGGTGTAAAATTTTCATTTCCACCCCACTCCAGGGGAAGCATGCTATAAAACCGCCATTTCCTTCCCATCCCATTAACCTGTTTCCCAGCTCTGTTCTCCTGTGCAGGGCAACAAAAGAAGACCCAGCCAATCAGCTGGGACTCGGGAGGCAGAGATCAGATGGGGGCAGGGCCATTCAGAAGTGGCATTTGCTGGTTCTCCAAACTACTCCAAATTTTCACTACTGATTCTCTGGAACCTGTCAGAACTGGCTGAATACCACCTCTGGTCAGGTCCAACTGAATTTGGGGGGGAGGAGGGATTTTACTCCATAGATCATGTGCTACAGTGAGAAGACACAACCCCAAAGTCCACCAAAATAACACTGTTTGATACAAGGGTCTAAAACATGCCATTAGGTCTGGTGGAGGGAGCAGAGAGAATGAAAGGAATAAAGTATTCCTAACAATTTCTATTAAAGCATTTTTAAGAAATGAAATCTTATGTTTATTCTGATATGAACCCTTGAATCTGTTTTCCGGCAATTGTAAGTACTAGCCAAACACAATAAAGATATAAAAGGCAAATGCTAGCTTAGTGTAACCATGATTGGTAAATAAAAACAAGGAAGAGAGTAAAATCTAGACTAGTCAGAAAATGGCAAAGATGTGAGAATATATAAGGAATGTAAAGGCAGTTTCTTGACTCACAATCGTTCATATAGTGACCATTCAAAATTACAAGAGCAATGAAAGAAGTGATTTATGACAGGTTTCACTTAACGACTGTTACAGTATCCCCAGAGTCATGTGGTCAAAATTTGGATGGTTGGCAACTGGCATGTATTTATTACAATTGTACCATCCCGGGATCACCATTTACAACTTTTCCAGCTGCCATCCAACAAAGTCACAGATTCAATTTAAAACGATTCACTTAAAAACTGAAGTGATTCGCTTAACAATTGTGCCAAAAAGGTTGTAAAATTAGGTATGATTCACTTAACAACAAATCTGGGGCTCAAATGTCATAAATAGAGGATTACCTGTAATCCTAGTGAAGCTAAAAGTAAGATTATGTCAAATCTCAAAATAGCAATTATTAAGAGACTTTGAGCTTCCTTGGCTTGGAAACAAAGTAACAGCAATTCTGATGGTTGATAATTAAAGGCTAAGTTTTCTATTCAATTCATTATATTCCTTAGGAAAATATTTATATTTTATATTGGGTTCCTCTCATATATATTTATTTGTAACAATTTTAATACAATCAGTCAGAATCATCACCAGCATCTTTTGTCATTGAAAATTATTGAAAACTCAATGGCTTCAAATTTCATTATTTCTTCATTTTAAATTTGCAACTTTAGCTTTCCTATTTGAAAAAAAATCTCCTGGTAAGTTACAAATTTTAAAATAATTAAAAACTTAACAGAAAGGTAGTTAATCAGACTTGTTGCAAAGACTATTAGACCCTGGTTTGTTAAGACCCACGTGCCAAACATTGTCCAAAATAATAGTGTCTCTAAGCAAATGCAGTATTTAAGCAAAAAGATCCAGATAGTATGGAAAATCTGTGATCTGTTAAGAAGTCCAGGACTAAATGATAAATACGACATGGCTTATAAATATTAGGTACAGTTCTGTTGTTTATAGGATTCCTTATATATTGTTTTTATATCTGTACTATTCATAGGTTTGTTCTGCATTTTTATGGGAATTCTTTTTGTATTATTAATAGGAACAGTACTATATTGTAAAGCAAAAAAAATGCAATTCTGGGGTGTTCTCTGTTCATGAAATATTTCAGATTGCAATTCCAGATGGTTTCAGCTTCTTCATCTGTGGAAATATATTTAAAGATTTTGTTTCAAAAAGAAAATAGCACCAGAGCAACTTTCATGTTCTGTATTGGACCGCACTGCTATTACTAACTACACATATATATTCCTAGAAAGTATCTACTGAGGCAGGTTATAAATGAAATAATAGAAATGTATATCAAGACATATTACTTATGTATACACATAGCTTACTATCAGGTTCTGCATCTGGATTTGTTGCCAATATTTTCATTTGTGAACAGTTTCATTATTTTAAAAGCTGCAAGACAGAATTTATTAGGTAAATCTTCTCCACCACAACCAAATTGTTATGTTTGTTCATCTTTTGTAGTTGTTAAGGGCATAAAAATCATATCAGAGAAAAGTGTACAATCAGTAATCCTACACATGGGTACATTAAAATGTTAACTGATCATTTAGAATGATTTAGAATGACAAAGAATATACTCATGTTCTCTGTATGCAATATTTGATTCTGGTCACTATTTTCTGAAAATGATACAAGCAAGCTAAGCTCATCTTAGTGATCTGGTCAAGAATAATATTTTTCTGCACCTGTGTAATCATATAACATAAATATGCAAGAACATGGTTGGTGTTATATCTTTCTGTAACCAAAATGTGTGTAATTTTTGCTGAAATAAGAGTAACAACCATGGCAACAGGAAACTTAGGAATTTTACAATAGAATCCAAACTCAGTCTATGGATGAGGTTTAAAAACACTGGTCTATACTTACATATTCTATCATTTCTGAATGAAGTCTTCCAAGACCCAACTAAAGGTATTTGGATTGAACCTCAGATTTGTTCTATTACTGGATTATAGTTCTTCCAACAATTAAATGTTATAATTATGATATATTCAGATTCTTGTTAGCAGAATGCACATCTGTATATAGCGTTTCTCATAGGTTATCGTAGTTGACTGTTTTGGGCCATACCAAAGTTCAGTTCTTGGAGAATTACAAGAAAAAAAGGGAATTAATAGTACAGATATTTCTATAGTCCACATTTCCAGTGTTCCTATGTGAAAGCAATAACATGCACATTAAAACTATTGGAATAGTAGCAAAAACAAAAGATACAGAAGCAATCCTTAATTGTATATTCTTGCTTTTCAGGCATGAACTCTACAAATAATTAAAAATGAAAGTACCTCAGTTCTGATGCCAATTTTTAGTAATGGATACAAAACATTTCAAATTTAAAATGTTTGAGCATGAAATGCTTTCCATTTTGAATTTGAAATGCTAAAATCAGCAATTTAAACTGAATTTAAAATAAGTGTTCTGCATTTCAGATTTTAAGCTTGGAATGCTTTTGGAAGCTGAAAATCAGAATTGATTTTCAGCTTCCAAAAGCATTCCAAGCTTAAAATCTGAAATGCAGAACACTTATTTTAAATTCAGTCCTGAAATGCTTTCAAACTGGCTTATGTACCAGCTTTAATGTATTCAAAAAGTGCAACAAGTTTTCCTGAACTCAAAACAGCCATTTCAGTCTTCAACTGGAAGTTTCATGTTCAAAATCTTGGGAGTCTGAAACCCAAGCTGTGAGTTTTTTTAAACAGCTGTGATCCCTGCAAATAGGCTGCCAGCCTTTTTGCTATTATACAAGAGCAATACAATTTATAAACCATAATTTATATACATACTTAAAACAGTCAAATTTAGAACTGTTGTTCAATCAGTGCATTAAGGAAGGTGATCATACTTAATACACTTGGTGAAATTATCTGGCCTTTTTACGGGTTGGATTTGATAGCCTTAAACAATTTGGGGCCCAAAACATCAGGTTAAGTTTCTCTTAACCCATTTGAGCCTTGCAGTTGGTTTCCAAGGCCTTTTTTCAACAAACTCTATTAAATTAGTCGGTGTTTGTAATGAGCCTTTTGTACACTGACCGTTTCAATTTAGAATTTTCTTCCAGGAAATGCATTCTGGTGGTTTCTTTTTTTCTTATGTTTTCAGAATCCTAAAGGCTGCCTGAATAATTTTATCACGGGATAATTCTATCATTTATGTTATAATCATATTATATAGCTATTAGTTACATATGTTGTAACTAATTATGGTGTTTTAATTGCCATTAGTTGTATAAGATGATCTGACAAGACACACTGTAAATTTAAGATGGCTTTATTAAATAATGAAGCCGCTTTATGTCAAAGCTGAATCTTACATTAATTACAAGTTGAGATGAAAAAGTTGTTTTTCATAACTGAAAGTACTGCCTAGTTTTATGAGTAACTCCCAATAAAAATAATTTTCATAATTTTGCGTAATAATTTTTTTCCTATTATAAAAAAGCCATTAAGGAGAGGCTAGACATACACGTGCCCGTCTAAGGTTTTATGAGAGTAATGCATTTCAATCCCTTTATTATTTTTACAAATAACTCATGGTGGTGAACATATCCAACACACCTTCCTCCAATTTTCTCCACAACTCTGAGGTGAATTGAGCTGAAACAATGACCTGCCCAAAGTCACCCAGAGGGCTTTCATGACCAAGGCAAGACAAGACAGTCTCCCATTTTCTGCAAAGATAGTTATGTCCTTGGAAAATGTTCTACCACAAATCATTCTATTTAACAGCATATCCAAAAATTGCAGGAAAATACTCCCCATGAACATCTAGTAATTGTTTGCCTCAAATGCCCAAAATATATGGTAACATCTAATAAGTGCAAGCCAAAAATAGATCCAAATTTGGGGTTCGCTGGTCTGTGGAAATCAATCTAGTTATTTTATTCAAGTGAGCCAACTGGCTCTACTGCATGAGTAACCTTGTCCTTTGTTATCTAAATGCTTTTTTTTCCTGAGAAACACCTGGTGTTTACTTCAATAGTTCATGATGCAGATGACACCAATTGATCCAATTTGGTGGCTTTGTTTGCAAAATACAAAATACAGCCTGGTTACTAAATTAAGTTTTTCCTTGTATTCAATTGAACCACCACTATTGAGTCCACACAATATACAAAGCACAATCAATCCAGATTTTTTTGGGGGGTGTGTGGTGTGTGTGAGGTGAGGAACACTAACCAAGTTGAGTATACTATATGAACGCAGTTGTTACTCTTGCAACTGACCTGGTTCAACATGAAAGGGGGAAGACTATGCCTCTGCTTTTTTTGGGGGGGGGGAATCAGGTAGNGGGGGATACCAGGTAGAAAAGAGGGAGGGGGTTGTAGGGAAAAAAAGGATTAGATGGAACCTCAGAAGGCCCCAGAACGCCCCTTTTGTAAGTGGATCCTATTTTTTAAAAAAATCTTGCCTTCGGCCCGAGGGGCTGTTTTGGGGGGCTTGGGCTAGTTTCGCGGGCTTAGGCGCGAACCTCAGCCCCCGCCTCGTTGGAGGAGCAACCTCGGCGGCTTTCTGTTCCCTCCCGTCGGGGGGCCCTTAGCCAAAGGAGCCTTCAAGGCGACGGCTCGAGGGGAACAAGTAGCGTAGAGCCCAAGGAAAGAAATCGGCCGATTGAGGCGTGCGCCTGCGCGCGCCCAACTCTGCCTGATATACACAGGCGCACATGCCTTCGCTCCCCTTCTGTGCTGCGGCGGCGAGGGAGGGAGCGAGCGAGCCGGGAACTGGTGCTGTGCGCGAAGGAGGCACAAAGAAGCGAGGTTGCTGGAGACGGGCGGGCTCGGGCTGCGCTTCCTCCCTCCGTCCTGAATGGAAGCTCCGCTCGGCCGAGCAACCTCGGGTCTCCGCCGCTTTCAAACCGGGCGGGCAGAGCGGACCCGCGTTCAGTTTGGGCTCCAGGGACTGACACTGCTGCGGGTGGCGGCGCTGAAAGGAAGAAGAAGTTGTTGAGTATCCTTCGCCTGGAACGAACCTCGCTGCCGTGGCCCGACGGGAGATGCTACAAGCCGCCGCCGCCGCCTCGAGTGCTCCCTTGCCGGTCGAAGGCTGCTCCCCGGAGCCCGAACAGCCTTCCCGCCTGTGAAGAGAAGCCGAGGAGGAAAGGCGTCGGGCGAGCGATTCTGGAGCTCTCACCGGCTTCATCGACGCGCTGCTGCTGCCGCCTCAGGCGGCGGCACTCAAATCTGGCGTGGTGGAAAATCTTTGCCCCCGCCCGCGCCNCGACGCGCTGCTGCTGCCGCCTGAGGCGGCGGCACTCAAATCTGGCGTGGTGGAAAATCTTTGCCCCCGCCCGCGCCCGCGGCTGGCACCCGTGTAAGCAGCAGCTTTTGCTTGGTGGATGCGTATGAATGAGTTCTGCACCGAATGGGCGCAAAAAGCGCCCCAGGTCCACCGGCTCGATCTTCCAAATCGGCAAAACGTCGCTGCACGGCAGAGACTGCGAAGGCCGAGACAGCGGCAGCACCGAGGGCGCCCCTAAGACCCAGAGACTAGCCCTGGATGACTGCAAGATGGTGGGTACCGCGCAGCTGCGCCCCCTCCCCTTTGTGTTTTTGTAGACGTGTTTGTGTGGGGCTCGGTGGAGGGACCACTCCTCTCCCCCCCCCACGTCTCCCGCTCCTTGTCTATTCCGATCACGTGCAGCTGCACTATTTTTAAAACTGCAGTCCGCATTTGAGTTGACACCCTTTTTGCTCAAGTAACGGCTTCGAGACCAGGGCTTGTGAAGCGGCGGGTGGGGGGAACGTTATAATAATGGGTTGGGTTTTTTTTTTTTTTTTAAAGCNGGTTGGGGTTTTGTTTTGTTTTTTTTTGTTTTTTTTAAAGCCTCGGGTGTTTAATGGGCTGGAGAAGGAGCTCGCGTTTATACGTGTTTCGTAGGAAAAGTAAAGAAAGATGCGATTTTGGAATATTGGCTTGCGTGGGTCAGTGGACACGACAGAAGTATCAAACACCTGCTGGGTTTGGTCGTATCGGCCCACCGTGCAATCTGGAACGATACTCTACTCCCTGTGTAGTAGACCTCAGAAATCCAGAGCAAGCACTTTCTCTACTTCCCCTTAATTTCGGAATTGGGAAATAAAAAATAAATAAATAAACCCCATACGGTTCCACTGGTTCAATAGAAAACAAGGCTGTGAATGCACATGGAGGTGATATTAAAAGATGTGCATCTGTCTTTTCACGCCACAGTTGTGCTAACTTACTGGTGCAAATAGCAGCTGTGCCTGTTGATGTATGAACTAACTTGCCACTTCAAACCCCCCCCCCCCAGTAGATAGAAGTAATCTACCAGAAGCAGGATTCTCCCAAATCAGAAACTATGTTGAACTTTGGTGATGAGCTTCTCTGTAATGGTTAACTTATAAATTCATTAGATAGAGTTCTAACAATCCGAACGTTCGCTTTTTTTTTTTTTTAAAAAAAAGGTATTTTTATGCTAATTGGGGCAGTTGGAAAAGCTAAAAATCATAGTACTTGATAGGAAAAATCTATTATTAGTTTTCTAATTTATCTATTTAGGTACTTACCCTTTTGGAATCTTTCTGTTGAAGATACTTCTTAGGTTATTATTTATAGTGACCATGACTTTAAACAATGCATGATTTTAAATATTTTTAATGACATTTCAAAAACAGTTACACAAACGTTTTTATTGTAATATATAGATTTATTTCAGAATATGTACTGAATTCAGAAGGAATTTCCTTTGCATAAACTTACATAGGATTGTAAATTGCCTTGGGCTTCTACCTCTGAATTTGTCAGAGTTAGCTGAAATTGAAATGCAGCTCAAAAAGTCTGAGCCTTCATAAATCAAGCAAGAGATTTTTACAATTACTGCTTTTATTTTGATGTGATCGAAGTAGTCTGAACACAGTGGCTGAGATAGGCTGCAGACTAGTCAGACACATTGGATTGGAATAGGCATCTTCCTTCATCAAGACCTATGTGTCCTAAAATGGACAAATTTACATTGAGATTTGCTGTACACTTGATGGGATTTTTACTGAAATCTATGAATGTTAAATGAAGTCCATTTTGTGAAATGAAACTTCAGATTATTTGCGCTGAAAATCTTTCTTCGATTATGGAAATATGTGAACTGGGCTATGAAAGTTACAATATTGAATTTAGTCATTTTCTTTAGGAAATGACTTGCTGAAACTTTTTAGCATTCTTTTCATTTTAAGACATTTAAAAAGAATCTTACTATTTAAATTTCTTTTATACAAACTTACAGTTGTGAGTTTACAAAGTGTTAACCTTTAAAAATAAAGCCTGGTGTTCACAAGGTTTTATTAAGGCTCAGCAAGTGTCCCAAAAGAACTTTTGAGGATAGTGTTTTCAAGCCTTGGTTTGGGCAGTCTGTCAAATGTGTTTTGTTTTTTTTGTCGGGGCCATAACATGCTAATCTGGAAAGGAAAGAGTAGAAGATTAATTTTATCACACAGTGCACAACAGTCCCTTGGAGTTGAACTGATTGGCCAGAGAATCCAGCTATGGTGGAGAGGTGCTTTACTTTGTACAACAGAAGTGTTGAGAATATAATTTGGGGTTAGGGTTATGGTAAAATATATGTCAACACAACAATAAGATATACTGTTTTTTATTACATATATTCAAACAAAGGGATGCCATTTTATGATAATTTGAGGGTTAAATGGTGGGCAAATCTGAACTATCTTACAAATTAATGTTAGAATATATTGTTAAACTTTTTCCTTGTTGCATACCATACATATGCAAATGTAATTTGTCTCAGAAGAAAAATCAATAATAGTAATTGTGTTAAGCAAAATAATAATGATTCATTTAACCCTGAAGCCTAGCATAAATACTGAAGGGCAAGGAGTTTTTCCTCCTAGGTAAATAGTCAAATTCTTAAGAATAGTAAAACAGCCTTGGAGCCAGGAAAAATAGTTTAAAAAAAATAACAAAGCAATGAGTGACACATTCCACTTCTGATAGACAGCAAATCAAAGAATTGGAGTAGGTGGAGGCTAGGGCAGGGGGCATGGAGGAGAAACTATTTCTGGAAACATTATCTTCTTTCATGATAAAATATTTGGCTTCATGGGAAAGAGAAACTGTTAAGTCAGCCAGCTTTAGCATGAAAAACACTTTCAAAGGCTTAAAATATGTGAAATATCTTCATTTCCCAATGAAAATGCATGCTCTGGGTGAGCAAAGGGCAGCTTTTATAACATGCTTCATTATTTATGGCATGGTAGGGGCAGATCTTCGTTCTGTTTCAAATGCCTGCATCAGTACGGCTGGAACAACATTTTTTTAAAAAAATCCTGCCTTATCTCTCACTGCAGCAAAATGTTGGTTTTATGTAAATAGATTTTCTCTTTCTCAGCTTGTCCAGGACTTCAACACCCAGGTGGCTCTGTATCGGGAATTGGTCATTTCCATTGGGGATGTCTCAGTCAGTTGCCCATCGTTACATGCTGAAATGCACAGAACACGTACCAAAGGATGTGAGACCGCCTATCAGGCACACCAAAAGCTATCTGCAATCTCTGGGTAGGAGACTTTCCATGTTCGGTCTATTCACCTGTATTGTTACCAGTTCTGTACAAGATACAGGAACAAGAGATAGCCACTATTGTATTTTAATAGCCTGGATTTTAGTTAAAGTATTTAATTTGTTCTGAGCTCACCTTTAGGATAGGAAAGCACTTCTTTGGTTTTTAGTTACAGCTCTCAGAACATTTGGAGGAAAGCTGTGCCATTTAAAATCATTTGAAACTGAAAGACATTTTGTAATCTATCAAGCACAAATTCATAGTTAAGCTGATATGAGTCTTTGATAGAGATAGAGGAACTTTAAAAAAATCATTGCTAAAATACAAAGTTAAGAGTTATTAAAAGACATTATTAGACTGGACTATTATTTTAAAACTTTTATCATCTTTTAACTGGAAAATAGCATTCTAAGTAATGTTACAATATGCTTTCAAGTGCTACATTTTTGTTTTGCTTCAATAATTAAAGCTAAAACAGCAAATCATTTCTAAACCAAAGTAATAAATAGTGTTTCATTCTTGAAGTTGCAGTTTGCATCCATGATTGTGCCCATCAGTTAATCTAAGGTGGAAAGAAAACTGGAATGCATTTAATTTACGTTGAATGCAGATTTTATGTCGCCTTGCAGTACTAATTGCACCTGTAATTTGAAAAAAAAATACTATTTATTCATATATTTTACTTTTAGCTGCCTGCTACCAAAATACCAAGATGGTATGTAAAAAGCAAGAATATTAAAATCAAGACACTCTACAAAAAGATAAAATAGTGATTTAAGTCATTAAAACTATAAAACTTAAATTTTATACTTAGGCATAGTGAAAGGTAAACTGGAAGGTGTTTTTTTTAAAGCCAGTGTGGTAGCCATCATGGTACTCCATGAGCCATAGTGGTGCAGTGGTTAGAGTGCAATACTGCAGGCTACTTCTGCTGTGCTGGCTGCCTGTAATTTGGCAGTTCAAATTTCACTAGGCTCAAAGTTGATTCAGCCTTCCATTCTTCTGAGGTGGATAAAATGAGACCTAAATTGTTGAAGGCAATATGCTAACTCTGTAAACTGTTTAGAGAGGGATGTAAAGAACTGTGAAGTGTTATATAAGTCTTAAGTGCTATTATATTAGGGAGCAAATTCATCATATTCAGCCATGACAAAAAGTCAGGGCCCAAGTTGCAGCAAGGTGGACCATCTACCGTTGAAGATATACTTCCCCAGGTGATTTAAATGATGGGAACCTTGCAGAAGGAGGCAATGTCTACGGTATCCTGAACCCAAATCATTCAGATCTATAAAAACAAGTGACTCCTTATATTGTATCCAGAAGAAAATTAGCAACCAGTATAGAGATCTCAAAATCGTTAACTTTGCCTCTAGAAAATAGACCGAAGATCAAAGTGAGTGTAGCACTTTGTACCAGTATTTCACAAGTGGGGTAGCCCAACACACAATGCATTAACTAAGTGAAGCTTAGATGTTACAATTTTCTGTTAGCTCATTATTTAGGAAAGAAAGCCTACAATAATGCTTCTGGCCACAAATTCCATCTAAGAAAATAAGGGGTCCTAATGCACAATAACAAACAATTTGCACATCTGCTCTGTTTAGGAAAGTTTGACCCCATCTTATCTGTCTTATCTGAATTATGTCTCAATTTATTTTCCTTCTGTCTATTATATAATAAATCGTAACTGACAAGCATAACTAAATAGTTCTAGTTTCAGTTGAAGCAAAATTCAAAGCTCTAGTTTTAGTAGTGATTGAGTAATTTTAACGTTCTTGTCATGGAGTCGTAATGTTGTTTGATGCAGATATACTTTTAGCTCTATGGATACAAAGGTTTTAATATTAGGGATACAGAAGTACACCTATCTGTCATCAAGCATTGTAATAATTGATTGGCATCAGTGCCATTAGTTTGAATAAGTGCTCAGTAGAGGCTTGGTAATCAGTTCAGCAAGCAGCAATAAAAAGACACAAGTAGCAACCAAAAATACAACATTTAAACATCGAAAAGTGGCAAAACCAGAGATCCCCAAAACATGCATTTAAAAGTAAGTTTGTAAAAGTATAAGTAAACATTAGTTGTAATACACAATGAACATCAGTAATTGCTTATGCTACAGGTAAGTCTTAAAACTGAGAACTGTCTTATACTCCATTGCAGCCTATTTTAGGCTTATAGGATCTGTTCTGATTGATCCATCCATATCTCAAGTAGAATACTTTTTCATTAATTTCATGATTACTTTCACTGATTCTTTCAGTGAAAGCACTAAGCTAAATGTTAGACCACCGTTATATCATGCTCTTCTACTAAGCTAGGAGCCCACGCTTTGGTTCCTAACCCCACTTGCTTTTATCATGCCATGCAGTGCAAAATTAAGCATATATTTTACAAAGCAGATGAGTCAAGTAAAAAAAAATATGGATTTAATTTCAGTTTTGCTTGTGCCAGAATGCTGTACTGGGTTGTGGCCCTTAAATAGTCATCTGTGATAATTAAAATATATGAAGTTGGTGGCTCCAAATCTGATATTTTGACATTTTATCTTAAATGCATAGCAGTGTAACTGATGTAATCTTGTTTCCAGCCTTCACTACTGGCTTTCAGGCTGCAGGAGGGATTAAAAATGCCCTTTTATTTACACAGTGTTCTGTACATAGCTCCTGAAATGTTTATTAAATTAAAGATACCTGTAAAGGTCAGAAGTAGGACAGACACTGCTTCAATTTTCCTTGATACTATTTGTTAATGCTGCCCTTGTGATATACTTGTTTGCCGGACATCTGACCCATCATTCCCATTCCCAACCAGCCAGGGTATCATACTTGGCTGACGTCTTTTAAATGAACCTTTCACTTTTAAATAGTGAAAGTCCTTAAGGTGAGATATTTGAATGGGCAATTGATCCACAAACAGACGAGAATAAGAGTAGACAAGTCAGTCTTCAGTCTATTATCTGAATTATCCATTTCATCCTGTCTAGTGGTAGGGCTAGCCCTGAATAGATGAGCTGTATCATTGTTTGCTTCTTCAAAAAAGAAATGCAGGAAATAATACTGTGTTCCATTTAAGTGTCTTTTTAAAAAAATAGTTATATACAGGTAATTTCAGTTTCACAGTTCCTTTTATAGGTTTGCTACAAACCTTATAGAATATTATTGAATTGTGACTGATGTGTAATGTGCTAAAAAGCTAAGGGCAAATTCTCTGGTGGGTGTACTTTAAATTGGAATTTCTACACTGCTTGTAAAACCAATTAAAACTAATTAGTCCCAGTTTCCTAAAAGAAGCAAAAATAAAGAATTGATTCCAAACATTTGTATGATTGAAAAAAATAGATTTATAACTATTTTCAAACTGTATTTTTTGCTTAGAAATTTATTTTAAGAAAATAATGTGGGATCCTTGGAGAATTTAAGCTAGTGGGGTGCTTGAATAGAAAACTACAACTGAAAGCATAATTTAAATCATTAATAAAATAACAAACAGGTCAATTTGAGTTGTGCTCCTAAGATGTGAATGCCTCAAGTTGCTGAATAAGATTTCACAGTTAAAATGTGACTGAAGCTTTCTATTCATAGGACTATGGAAAGTTGGGGGGATCTACATCTTCCCACAATAATCTTTTTATGAGGCAGAAAATGCCGTGTGTCTATGGCCTTCAGCTTCCTGGCTATGAAAGATTTTATTTCTCTCCCTTGCTTTTAAAGAGCAGCTTAGTTGTATACCCAAAAGGGATTAACAAGATGCTTTAGCTTTGGAATAAATGGTAGTATACAAAATGTTACTCGGTGCTGAGAAATAGTGAAATGTTAAATGAAAATAAGTTTAGCTTTGGCTCAATCTGTGACACTGGAAGTAGATTAGGGCAGATAAAATAAACCAATTGTTTACACAATCAATATTTAATTTTATGCTGTTTGTTGACATAGGATGCAGTGGTGGCCATTGGCCTCCATAGCTTCAGAGGGATTTGATTGTTGTAGAACTGTTCCTATTTCCTCATCCTCTTCTGCCTAAAAGACTCCCAGAATAGTTCGCAATTACGTATATGTAAAACAAAACTGCCTTTCCCTACATGCTTATAGTCTAAAAGACACAATTCAAAAGGAAGGCAGGCTGGGAATAAACAACCAACTTAGACGTCATTAAAGTCTTAAGAGTAAAGTTAAAACAGAGAGTAAATTCAACTGGGAATGGAGCTGGATTAGAAAATAAGGGATTGGCTGTTGCTGGTTTTTCTCTGGTGTCCTCAGCAATCATTGGCAATAGCTGAAGGAAGAATACTCAATTGGAGTGGTATTCAGGCATAAGGGAACATTCCAGTGAATACATTTGGAAACCAAGAACACGGGAGAACCCTTTTTTTTTCATAAGGGTTTGTGACAGCCATGGTTAGGAAAGAGGACATGCTGGATTGACCTCTATTCTTATGTATATACAAAGACACAAATCGTGAACTTTGTCCAGAACTGTGGTGCGCATACTTCAAATCTATATCTGAAGCTTTAACAAAGTGATGTATAGCTATTGCTAAAGTGAGAACTAATTAGTCCAAACAGCTATTCAAACCCAAGGCTACAGATTTCATTTTTCATGTACCCATATGCCCATCTCCACATTACATTATTAATCCCCTAATTCATGGGCAAGTATAGTGTTTCCAAGAGTCCTAAAATAGTGTATGGGAGTATACATTTGCCAGAGCAGAAAGGGTTATCATGAAAAGGAAATGCAGAATTGAAACATAAGAGGCTTATGCTTATTTTATTTCAAAGCAAAGAAGCACAAACACACACATACACACAAATATACACATGCATGTTCAATTTCTGATTAGTCGGACATTTAGGAAAATGCTGTCTGTTTTTGTAATTACTTGCTTTATATAAGAGAAATCAAATACGAGGTGCTTCACTGCATTTGAGTACTGTTTCATCAAAAGAAGTAGATTGAAAGGTTCTTTTTTATTTTATTTTATTTTATTTATTTTTGATTTCAAGTTAGTGTTGATTTCTTGTGACTGCCAGGATTGGTTCCTGCAGTTTTCTTGACAAGATTTCTTGAAAAATGGCTTGCCATTGCCTCCTTCCTAACACTGAGTCTCCTCAATCAGATTGAACCACTTGGAAGGAACATAGATGAGGATGGGAGAAATAACACATCTTCCTCCTCTTCATGCTTCTCCTCGTAGACTTTTCCGGACCTTTACTGCAGAAAAGGCTGCCGAAGGACAGCTTGACAAGACATACGAGCAAAAGTAGTAGCAGCTAGTCCAACTGTTTGCTGCCCACAATTCAGACACCTCCCTTAGTCATTTCAGTTGAATATATTGCTACTCAGCTGTTTTAGATAAATTACACTGTTTTTGTAACCCTTTTAAGAGTTTTAAAGGTATTATTAGCATGCATTGGTCTCGAGCTGTGATCCCATTTTTAGCCCAAGCTTTTCAGAAAAAAAATACTTCCTAATTTTAAATAACAATTATTTAAAAATATCAATTTCTCATGGAATCAAAACTTATTTTCTTTCCCAGTGGCATCCATGTACATCTGACTGCCTACAATAAAGTTCTGATTGCAGCTACCAGTAGAATAAAATGCTTACTGCAATTTCTAAAGTTGCAAATGATAATCCTGTAATTCTATCCATAGTAGTACATATTGAGTCTTGTGTTCACTTCATTAAAAAAAAACAAAAAAACAGGTTAACTAAGTGTGCCCATGGTCCAGTTGAGAATTAAGAAAGAGTCCCATATTTATTCAGGAGCTGCAACTTTGAGCACAAAACCTTGTCGTCTTAATAAAATTTAATTGGTGATATTAATTTGTCTAAATTAAAATATCTACGTCAAATAAGCTTTAGTTTTAGTAATTATATTAAAAGGTAACCAGCCCAAGGATCTTCGCAACACGAAGGTAAAGAGCTCCCTCAGGTGGCAGTTCTCAAAAGCCTTATCCAACCTCACTAGGTCAAGTTCACCTCAGATGAAGCTAGAAATTATACAGTTTATGTGAAATAAGAGACTTTGTATAGTAGAAGAAGCCGAAGGCAGCATAAACCTCCTGGAACGATATATAATACAGCTTGCTCTATGGAGAGGTCACACTCCTAAAAGGACAGAATATCCTCCTATTAACAAACATGATCAGAGAAAGCCATGTCACAGGAGAGGGAGGCAGCAGTTCAAGGTACCCAGGCTCCTACGCTGAGCTGAGAAAAATGTATTGTCTCCCACAGCATAACCCTCAAAGGAATCTACAACACAGCAGTGGACTGGGTATAAGGTGCAGAGATACGGTGCTTCAATCCCAGAGTATTCAAACAAACAGCCTTCATCTTTAGGAGGTTAGTATTTAGCAGCCATTTGCAAAGACTCAATTTATTCAGATGTAACAGGGGTTTCTAGAGGTACCTGTCCCCAAAAATGTTACATAACTGGTCAAAATTACAACAGACTTTAAGAAAAACTATTTACAATCTATCCTCAACATTATGACAATTGCCTCTCCACAATCACGTGATTGCATTTCAGGTGCTGAGCAACCAATTGCATTTATAGCGTAGTGTTCTTTGTGGTCACATGACACAATTCACAATACTTTTTGCCTTTTTTACCATGTTCAATTGGCAAAAAATTAGTTGGACCTGATGAATTCATATGATGACCAGGGTGATTTATTTTACAGCTTTCATAACATAGTTATAAAATTAGCCTGATCACATGGTGCCTTGGTTTATGATTACAACTTACAACCTAAATTCAGGGCTCTATAGTAGTTGTAAGTCAAGGATTACTTATAATCAGTATCCTCCTATAAGTTGTAGCCTTCCAGCATGGGACTGCCTTGCTGTGGCTTTCACAAACATAAAACAGTCCTTTCCTCAATCCTTTCTTTAAAGAGCTTGATGCTTCTCTATACCCATGGTAGCATCAACGATTCCTAAAACAGACTTCTGGCACTATCCACTGATATCCACAATGAGACTTTCAGGGATTTCAAGCCTAACTTGAATCCCATTTGAACCATGCTGTGAGTCAGAGCATTTTATATAGAAAAGGAATTTCTAATAGTCACACAGTAATGCCTTTCACTGAGACCAAGAAGTCATCCTCCCCTCCTGTTATAATTCTCAAGCTCACTTGAATTAGGATTTGTGCAAACTGACATTTCACGAGTCATCAAAAATTGAGTAGAATGAAGATAAATAGAATAGACAAGTCTTTGTATCTGTATCTGCATCGTTTGCCTTTATAAAGTACCATAAGTTCTCTTGAAGTTTGTTGAAGCCTTCTCAGCAGGAAGACACTAAGGAGAGTGGGAGGATGCATTTGTTTTGTAATGATGAAAAGATGATTTGTCACCAGTTTTTTGAAAAAATAATGGTAGGAGAGTTTTAAATGTTATGTATCATTTGTTTCATTATAATATATATGAAGTATTTTTCAAAATGGTCTGAAGATTTCTATGAGTCACCAACAACCTTTCAAGGTATCGGTGAAGTCAAATAAATCAATACTTAAAATTTCTCAGTTTTAATTTCTGATACAATAAATAACAATGGATATAACCCACATAAACCAAAGCTCTTTGAGATCCTCAATCATTTTTAAGAATGTAAAACGGTTGTGATGTCAAAATATCTGAGAATCATTGCCCAAACCAATTTCACAATACCTAATTGGAGCATTACCCACTCAAATTTCTTTCTTTGCAGAACTGAAAAAAATGGTAATGTCATTTAAAAACATGTCATCTATGAATTATAATCCTTTTTTATAAGTCAGATAGAAGGCAGTTCCATATAGTAGTATAATTGCATAAGTCCTGGATAAGCATTGTGGATTGATCTTGTGTTCCTCTGCCATCATCTGTATTTGGCAGCTGGCTAATTAATTTCCAGGTCAGATGTAGTGCAAAAAAAATAGTTATTGAACATTGGCAGGAAAAACACTACAACATGTGGGGGTATCAGAGTTAGTGTTCCCAGGCAGGAATAAATCATTTACACGTTTTCAGAAGAAATCCAAATAACTTCAGATAATTATTATTTGTTGGAGAAAGTAAGAAGCTATAATGAATGAATTATATAAGGGACTTCTTGGCCCTCTCTTTTAAGTTGGGCAACATTTTTCCATCTATCTTTTGATTGTACAGCAGTCAGAATGCAAACTGAGGAAGTCACTAGAGAATTATACTAACCTGAGATTAGTCTTTATGACTAGTAGTTGAACTATTTTGCTGCTCCCTTCTAAATGAATGGCTGTGTTTTGTAATAAAATATGCCAAGAAAAGAAATAGATCTCAAAGTAAGAACCAGAATTTGAGTGGAGGGAGGAATTGACTAATTTTTGAACTCCTTAATGATCAGATTCAGAGACTGTTGGCTGGCTTATGCAAAGATATCAGTGTTTTGAGAATGCTAGCAGTTAACTGTTATGGCCTGTTTTGTTAGCTGATTCTAAGCAATGGGGAAAGGATGTGGAAGGCTATGTAGAAATGCACAATTATTCCACTTTTTTCTAGTTTAGTTTATTTCAACCATGTACCTTCTTTTATTATATATTGAATATTTCTCTTTCCCTTTACCCATTGTGAAATTTGAATTTTGGTCAGTGGTCTGTGTGATTGGGCACCTACCAGAGGCCTTTTACAATTCTCCTTCCATTTAGACTCTTTGAAATATTGAGAGTTTTTCTGTCTGACATCTCCTACCTAAATTCCATGTTAAATGATCACTGCTAGTCAACTCACTTTGATAGGTACACTTATCTCCCAGCAGTGCCTAATACAAACCAAGTCATCATATCAAATTTCCAAGATTTTCCCTGAAGATTCATTGCTTACTACGACAGTTGTTAGCAGTGAAGTGGGACTTATCATTTGCTTGGCTCCATAAATAACTTTTCTTGCGAGATGAAGTGTCTTCTGGTAGAAGAGTGTGTGATAAGAGATGAATATCAACAAAGCAGTAGCTTCAGGTGGACTCTAGTTGGAGTGCTTGGAGATGTTTCTTGGTTGCTAAATTGAATCCTGCCATTCCATATTTAAATCAAAAAGATAAGAGAAGGATAAACCATATTGCCACCTTCATAATTTGGTGACAAATTTGCAACTCAGAAATTTCTCAACAGTTAGAATGATTTTGAAGTGGTAGCAGATTGGGATGCTGCAGAGGAGCTCCAAGGAAACAAAATGGTACTCTCAAAATTTTTTGAGATGCAAAGAATGAAGAAATCTAAAAGCAAAGGTGGATTTGCTTTTAGAAGAACATAGAAGAACATTATAGAAGAACATAGAATGTTGACTTGTGACAGTATTTTCTATGATCTCACTGACCACTAACTCAGAACTGGCAAATCTCTGCTAACATTAAAATGTCCTTTATATATATTTTGTCATCTGTCCTCCCCCCCCCCCCCCCCCAAATTATTGCAAGATTTTACATGAAGAAAGTTTAGGTCAGGATTCCATTAGAAGGATCTGAAATACATAGAAAACCTTCCAATGGGATTGATTTTGTTGCAGGTATATATTTCCTTTGGGGATTTTATTAGTAAACACAAGTTCAGGAGATATGAGACAACTGCAATATTCACTTTAAAGAAATTGAAAGTTAAGAATATATGGGTATGCATATACTCTTTATTGAATGAAGCGTTTCTTCTGCCTCACTCTAGTAAAAAAATTAGTAACAATTTTAAAGCACAATTTAATATTGGCAAGGAAATGCAAAAGAAAGCCGACATAATGGACTTATTGACAAATAAATTTGTTGGATTCTAGAATGAACAGTAAAATGATTTGGTGAACCCTGCACTCTCTTTTTAATGTATTTTATAATGATGCCCTAATTGCTTGATTTTTTCTGCAGTGTTGTGTTGCAATAACTTATATTATTCATTCAGAATTGTGACTACTAATTAAAGAAAGTCTCAAGACTGACCCCTGGCTTCCTTAGTTTCAAAAAGATTTTGCAGCAGTTTATTTGGAATATCTGAAGAATCTAGAAATTGATCATACTAAACAATATAGTGGTTAATATAGTCTGATTGGATATAAGACAATTTCCTACTTAGAGCCTCTTGCATTTGAGCTTGACTTGTAATGCTTGAATAATTTAATTTCATATCTATATGGTTTTCTTGGCAGTAGTTCAGAAGTGATTTGCTGTTGCAGAATCCCACTTCCCCTTCCTTTTCTTGTCTAGCTTAGGGTCCTATCTTCCTGGTAGCTTCCCAGTAAGACAGGAACCATGTTCCACTGTTAGTTTTTCTAGATCAGCCAAGGTCAGAGTGCTGAGCAAGATGAGTAAGATAATTGTCTAAAAGTGATCCAAGACAGCTTTTCATATTCCTGTGAAAAATTAAGCTGGAAATATTGCAAAGGCATTGCTAAATGAGAAAAATATGAAGGGACCATAGTCCAAAGAAATTGCCAGTTTGCTGATGATGGGCATTGTTCAGTTCCACCTTGAAAAAAAATATGAGAGCTAACGAATTCTAATGTTCCAATTCTCTGAATTGAAAAGTTTCCTTTGCTAAGCTCCATATTGAATGTTCATGTTATCTTGATCAGCATTTATTGATATGTGAGTACTTATATATCATTGTATTGCTAATAGTAATTCATTTAATACATTAGATTCTTGAAGTCTGTAATAGGTAATTTCTTCAGTGCTTTTTAGAATGTGACTGTTTTTAGTTTGCCCTAAATAGGATGCATAGATTATATATAGAAAATTTGATCCAACTGAAAATTGTTATTGTGCATAACAATAAGAGTATATTTTGACTCCACTAGATTAAATTGTTTTTTAGATATACCATAGTTTTGGCCAAGTGTTGGTGCCCCTCAATGTTATTTAAAAAACAACCCAATTTGCCATAAAATAAGTTGAAATTAACATAATGTCCTGCATATTTCTTAGAGCATACACATAGCAATATATCTGGCCATATCTGCACAAGTACATTCCAAAACAAAACAAAACAAGCTCCAAAATGTATTATTAAATTTAGACCTATGAACAATTTTTTGATTGGCCATCAGTTAATTATATAATAAAAGCAAAATAAAAGTATTATTTTAAAAGTATTCATCCGTGGTCAAAGTCCAATCCTGTACTTGAGTAATTCATGAAATAGAAAACTAGAGTAATTTACTTACAATTGGTACTCATGGAATATCTCTGTACTATGGGTTTACTTCCATCTTACACTTCCTCTTGCATTTCCTGGGGAAGCTGCTCAGAAATTGAACATGAAGGTGCAGAGGGCTGTTGCTTCTTTTTTAAAATAACTTTGTTTTTGAACAAGTTACAACCTGTCCTTTCATCATAGCCATGTCTCACAAGCTTTCTACTGGATCTAAAAGTGCAAAAATGCACCCTTGAAATATAGGCAAGAAAAGCTGAACAGCCACTGAAATTGTAAATTTAAAAAACATATTTTTTGACTTCATGTGCCAGTATTGGACTTAAACATTTATTTTTTGTGTCATTTTGTTATCGTGGTTAAATCAACCTAGGTATTAAGTCATTTAGTAAAAAAGCAAAAATCTTGCTTTAAAGAAAACACAACCTCAAATTGAAATATACATGCCCTCCTTTTACTACATTATGTCTCTGATTTGAGCCGCGGTGGCACAGTGGTTAGAGTACAGTACTGCAGACTACTACTGCTGACTGCCGGCTGACTGCAGTTTGGCAGTTCATGTCTCACTAGGCTCAAGGTTGACTCAGCTTTCCATCCTCCCAAGGTGGGTAAAATGAGGACCCAGATTGTTGGGGGCAATATGTTAACTCTGTAAAATGCTTCCAGAGGGCTGCAAAAATACTGTAAAGCAGTATGTATGTCTATGTGCTATTGCTATTTATACTGGCTTTTTATTTATTTTTACTTTAATATTAAATCACTTTGTAAACATACATGTGTTTGTTTTCCTGTTGGTGTAATATAATGCAATTTTCTACTTTCCCAATGGCAGCTATACAACAAAATTTATTCTCTGTTGTTCCAGAGCACGGAACATAATAAATAATGTAGGTTTACAGCAGGGCAAGTTTTGGTGAAATCCCAACCTTAATGACAAGTAACTTTACTTCAAAAATGGAACCATTTTCCATGGAAAGTTATAAAAAAGGTGCAAGCATAAACAAGACAATCATCTTTCTGATGTGTTTTTGCCTGGATTTCTGTACTGAACAGAGCCTTGGATGGCCTGGATCAGTGTTTTTGAACCTTAACAAGTTTAAGATGTGTGTACTTCCACTGCCAGAACTCCCCAATCAACTTCCATTCTGGGAGTGGAAAGTCCATACATCTTTTTGTCAAGGTTGAGAAATATTGTGATTCTGCTTGCATGCTTGGAAAAGCCTGAGGTTTTAGTACAAAGCAACCTTCTGAAAATTCTTTTAAGCGTCTAGACAGAAACAAGGAAGAAGCCACAGAATGTTCAAAATCAGGTGGAAAGGATTCCCATGTGTTTATGGAGTATCTGAAGATAGATAGTATGCCACTTGTAAAACTGAGCGGCTTTCAAGATTTTGTTATTCTACTATACAACAATAAAACATTCCTAGAGTTCTGCTGCTTTTGTTTCTTGAGCTTGGCTATACACAGAACCTATAGTGGTAAACCAGACAAACAGAAAGTAAGTTCCCACTCCCCTTTAGCACTGAAAGTGTTACCCATTTGGGTAATGAAATGTCTGCAAGAAAATAACCAAGCTTAGAGAGCACCTAGAACTCCACAGAGTTCTATCTCAAAAAGCTAGCACTGCCTTATAAAAAGATTGGTGCAGAGCCTCACTTTACTGAATTTTAAAAGAGAGAGGTATTTGTTCACAGTATATGTATGTAAGTATGTAAGCAGCAAACATCCAGGTCTCCACTAACATTTAACTTTGCCACAAGTTATGATGAGCCCTTGGTAATCATGATGGTGGTTGACTTAAAAAAACATACACAGCTAAGTTGTACGAGACAAGCCATTTAAAAGCAAATGAGCTGAAAAGCATTCCTCTACTTTATTCATTGAGGCATGAATAAATAGCAGCACAAAAATACTTTTACCAGCTGAATAAATAGATTTTACGTGTTATTTTAGGTGTGCGTATATTTCAGCCAATGTATTCCAGGCCTTGAAACAAGAAAAAAGTGTGAATAATTTTAATAATTAAGATACTGGTCTAGGGGATTTGAGTTCTAATCCCACTTTTGGCATTAAAGCCTACTGAGTGTGACTTGGCCAGTCACACTCTTTCAGCCCAACTATTTCACAGGGTTGCTGTGGGGAAAAAGAGGAGAAGGAAGGACGATTATTATGTCTGCCACTTGGAGATACTTTTAGAATAATAAAGTCAGTTTGGACTAGCGGTTAAGGCACCAGGCTAAAAAGGAAGAGACTGTGAATCCTGTCTTAGCCATGAAAATCAGATGCATGACTTTTGGCCAGTCACTCTCTCTCAGCCCAAACTCACCTCACAGAGTTGTTGTAGGGAAAATAGGAGGAAGGTGTGTTAGATATGTTTGCCACCTTGAGTTTGTAAAAATAATAAAGGTGGGATGTGATAAATAAATAAAAACAAACAAATAAATAATAGCTGTAACCATGTCATAGGAATATGCCTATAGCAGTTTTGTGATTGTTATGTTCAATATTAGTATGATAAAACAAGTTTTATTTATAGACTAAATGTGAACTATAAACACAGGTAAAGTCTATTCATGGCACAACTCTAGTATACAGCATAAGTCTTCAGCTGTACCAGATAGTCTTGTATTACCAAGAAGTTCATTCTGCAAAGGCTAAATTGAATATTCTATTCTAATTACTAGCAAGATATTAGTATAACAATACAATTGAATTGTGTTATCTTAGCACAGTCATGTAGTTAAATCATGGCCTGTTTTGTATGTGATGGGAAATCGGTATCCATGCTATGGATGAGTTTTATTATGCTTTGAGCATTCTTTACTTTTTCAACATCCCTATTGTACTCATAAGATGGTATCTGAAACAAAGGCTGTCTGATTTAAATAAACAATTCTTCTTATGTTTGAACTGCTGGAGTCCAATTTCCTTTTGTCAGAATAAGACATGATTGATCCATTATTTGGGATCTTGACCTCCTCTGAAAATATAATTTAAGCAACCACACTTTCTAGAATTGGATGGAACAAAGCAACCTGTGTGAACAAAACAGAAGCTTTTGATTCTTTGGAACTTAGAAAACATTAGGAGATTAAGGGAAATATGTGGGAACTTGAAGCTTTGTGTGGTTCAGTCGCATAAGAGGAAACTTGTTTTTTCATTTTCCATTACATTTGGAAAGGACTTATGATAATTTTGCATTTTATCATGCATTAAGTTAAATCGCTATTATTTCACACGAGTGTCTTATAGTTAAACAATGTCACTCATTTGAAAATTTGATAAATGCAGTCTTTCTCTGTTTCTGTTCTATTAAAATGCATTGATAATTGTATTCCACCCAGTGGTATTAGTAATACTAGAAAAACATATTTAAACCTGTAGAGGAAAGATACAATTAACACCCAAGTGATTTTTTATAATCACTTTTTTATAAATTTTTGTAACCACTGCTGTTTCTATACTAGATAAGCTCAGTTGTCAAATTTATTATATCCCTGAAGAGGTAAGTGGGCTGGATTAATTCAGTAACATCCTATTAAATAGCGTATGAATGTATAAGAATGAGCTGTAGTCCCAGCTTCAAAAGGTATTTTGCAAATAGTTGCCCAAGTGCTAATGAAGATGTTGAGTAACAAAGTTTCAAAATTAATAAAATAAAAAATAATGCATATCTTATATTACTGAAGAAATAATGTATTTTGATGTGTATTTTGGAATTAAATATTTTTTGGGAAATTTAATATCAACGTATTAAATCTTGCCCAACCTGGAATTTTTCATCTGTGTCAAAACTACAGCTTTCATCAATCACAACAAGATAACCAGTAGCTGAGGATAATAAAGGGAGCCTAGTTGGGTAAATCTGTCTTAAAATGAGCCATAGTCCAAGAACCATTTTAAGCATCAACAAGATCATCTTCTCCCATCAAAAATAACAAAAGTAATAGGCGCTCATTAATTAGAGCACATCTGAAACGCTTACATGAATTTGCATTTAATCATTGCCCAATCTCTGGCTGCCTAAGGGAAGGACTGGAAGTTAGAAGTACAACAGAGAATTGCATGCATTTATTGACACTTCCTTTCTCTGTGTATAGGGACACATCCACTAGTTATTTTTTGATGGGTTGCTGCATATATGACATTATCCTTTATATGTTTTCCTCAAATTGTAAAGCTTCACTGATGAGTAGCATTAGTCAAGTCGAAGTTGTTGATGACCGCCAAATTGGATACCCTTGAAGGGTGAGTTTTGTGGAAAAACAGGGTATCAGTGACGAGTAATTATAATAGCTACATGCTGTTTCCAGGATCAAATAGAAAGTTGGCTGAGGAATCTGAGCTCAAAGGTGTTGTTGTGTTCATATTTTGCTTGTGGTTTAGTGCATCTGTAGATCTGGTTTTTGTTGAAATTGAAATGTTAGATTCAATATATATTTGATCTGAACAAGCAAGATCTTTGGCTTCAAATTAAAAAGTTTGGCATTGTGAAATAGGTTGGCATTATGAGAAGAATGATTTCAGATTTCTAAAGATTTCTTTAGCAAGGTAATGAATTGTTAACAATGTGATAAAACCAAGAGTATAAAGAAAGCATGATTAAATTGTAAAGTGCCATAAAACAATTGCTTTTAATTATTCTTCATATCAGTGATTGAAGAATAGATTTTCAGTGATTGAAGAATAGCTTGAAACTCAGACTTGATTACATTCAATATTATTTCCCTTTTAAGAATAGAATGATTTAAAAATATTCTGTTTGATAACTAATGGGTTATCAAGTTTAAAACATAAACCTAGAAATAATTGCTTGTAATTGTAAATGGAATTTTCTGAGAGGAGATACGTTTTGCCAAGAATAGCTTTCTCCTAATGCAGAAGCCAGCAATATACTATATAGCCTGCTGATACTGTTCATTGTGATCTTAAATAAATTCCTCATTGTTGTACTATGTTGTTTAGGACCAATAGGAGTTGACATTCACATCTATAAGGTGATTCACCTTGTGCTAATGGATTAAACTTGGTTAACAACTGCTAACTTCTCCATCTTGGAATTCTCCATCTTTTGTAATTTTATAATGTTTTATATTTTTAAAAATTTTAATCTTGAATTGCTCTATTTTAATGCTTAATTTTATTGATTAAATTGTACACTGCCCTCAGAGCTCCTCCCTAAGGAAGATGGGTGGTTAAGAAGTGTGAAATATAAAGTAAATTAATAAATAAAATAAAAATACAGAATTTCCTATATTTAATATCTTTTTGTTGCTTAATGGGGATACTCCCATGTAAAATATGTATAAATTGATTATAAATGTGAATGTACTTTGCATTCACAATTATGATCAATTGCAACATCAGCAGAAAATAGCAATCTCTTGGCAATATGTAATTTATACTTTCTTAGGTTTTTTGCATTAATGAGAAAGAGAGATTGCAAATATATATTTCCAGTTAGAAAGACTATTGCAGATAGGAGACATGTTAAGTCATGCGTATCTGCTACAAACTACAGTCATAATTCAGATTTGGTACTGTATTTTGTGCTACTCTCAAGCAAAGACAAGAAATATTCTCAAAGGCCAGCTCTGTTTACAGCTGTGGGTTGGAGAACTTGTCAGCTGTCAGAGTGGTTATGAACTCATCATGAGCTTTAGTTGTTTTTAATTGTTAATAGACTAAGATAGCCTTCCCTAACCTGGTGTATCTCCAGATAACTTGAATTTCAACCCCCAGAATTAGGAATTAAAGTTCAGAATATATAAAAGTAATACTTTGTCCCAATTGTGGAAACCTGTGCTATATAACAGCACTTGTCTTTATTTTTAAGATTCAATATTTTTTCAATATACTGTGACAGTGGAATAACAGTAATACATGCAGCATTTCTCAGTGATGGAAATCAAGTGGATTGGTTTCATTCACTGTCTGAGCATTTCAGAAGCACCTACCTAATTTTGAGTAATGGACACTTGGCTCCTGTCCATTTATTTTTGTTTAGTTTGAATTTTTGAATGTATGCTACTTTAGATTTAAAGAAGACTTTGCACTCCGTTTATGGATGTCTTGGAACTTGCAGTTGGTTCAGAATTTAATAATTAAATACTGGTTGCTTATAAAGCCACAATTAAGTCAACTTTTCTTGTTACTTGAAGGGCATCACAAAACTTTGGGTAGAAAAAAGTAGGTAGAACTGTAACCCACTTTTTAGTGGTATCTTGAAGCTTTAAGTGCAAAGGTTGCCATAAACAAAACTGAAAGGCATGTTTGGCCTTCAGGCTGACCTTTTTTGCACTCTATTGTAAGAACTGATAAAATACCCCCCCCCTTTTTTTTTTTTTTTGTCCCAATTANCCCCTTTTTTTTTTTTTTAATGTCCCAATTATGATGTAGATGTAATGGTGGGAAATTATGTGGGACACCTTCATAGCTGAAATTATGTAGAATCTTTTTCTTCTTGCTTGGCAGCCTTTCCAACAAACACTTTTATTTAGATAAATAAATTTTATCCAGTATTTGCTTTGAAGTCTGTTTCTTACAGTTGTTTTTTTTTCTTGTTTGCAATTTACTTTTTACTTATTTTTTATTTATTTTTTAATTGCTAAAATTAAGGGGAAGGATTTTCTCCAGCCCATACACTTCCTTTTTATCAATTGCATTGTTCTAAAAATCAGGGCATTTGAATCTGCTTGATCATCCTGTGCCATAATTTTGATTAAATCTGTTCTGTTTTCATTCCTGTTAACATGCTGGAATTTCATAATCATATAAGTACTTATAAACATTTAGGGTAAAGTAACATACAAGAGAGTCACTAATGATATTTCTGCACTGTAGCTTTCTCCTGTGTGTAAATTGGCTAGTGTTGGCCCCTTGAGGTAGGCCACGTTAATAAATCCAGAGATTCCAAGAATGCTATTTATCGTAGCAATGTCTATTTAAAGAACATTGGAAGCCTGTCCAGAATCTTCATTCTGCCTCTTTTGAAGGACATCAAAGTCCTGGAATAGCCAAGTTTCTTTCCCCCTGCTGTCTAATTTCCCAGGACTGCATAACTGTTTCTACTTTCCCACCCTCTTCTCAAGGCCAAAGTTAAATTCGTTTACAGCTGTATATTAAAGTGGCTTTAAGAAATTCCTTAGCAGATTTCAACTCCAGCCTTCACTTTGGTTGCTGGGATGGTTTGAAGTTCTATCAGAATTTGTTTCCTGAATGGTTGGTGCTCTGCTTCTTGATTCTACCTGGATTGGAAAAGGAAAATCAAGATAGATCCATCATTGCACTCTTTCCATCAGGGAATGTGGAGAAAATTTTTTACATTCCACCAATAAACTTCTAAAAAAAAAAAGTCTGATGTGCAGTGATGGTGAGGAGGACTACTAGAAGCCACAGTAGCTAGTTGGAGCTGAGCAATTATTAATAAAATAACTGAAAAGTAGTACATGCGTTGGACAGGACAAGAAAGCAAGACCTAAAAACAAGGGCAAGGTTGGAATAAGGAATTTATAACAAGAGGTGAGATGAGAATGATGTCATGTATTTTTCCTCACCAGAAATGAAGAGTGGCTCTTCATTTCTGGTGAGAACTGGCTAAACCCAGTTCCTTTGATTGAGGTTGATGTCCTGTAGTGGAAGAATTAAGGCATTAGAAAAGATCCAAAGCCTTGTAAAATGAATTTACCTTGCTGAGTTTCAAACTATATGTGCCTGACAAATGGCAGGGAAATATCTTTTTTTTTTTTTGCGTGCTTTTTTGAGGGGATTATACTCCAAAAATGATACATTCATTAATCTAACACAACAAGATTTTAAATAAGGAATCTAAATTGAAAGCATTGGATTCTGGCTGCAGTCCACTTTCCATTTATTCAAGTGTAAGTCCATTGAAGTTAATGGGAGTATCTCAGAATAAGTGGCTTTTGGTTGATAGCCCAGATCATTTAAGGCTTTTTTTTCCCAACAGCAACAATCCATTTTCCATCTTAAATCGGTAAGCAATAGTAATGTTTCCACATTGTACTTTAAGTGCCATGAAAAAAGTTATTATGACAGATTTTATAAGTTTTGGATACAGAAAATAAGAAACCTACCTATCAAGATGCTCACCATAGGAATGATACATGTATAGAATAGAATAGAACAGAATAGAATTGTCAGCTGATGCTCCATTCAAAATCCGAGGAAGAAATACTTAGAATCTTTTAATCAGAGAAAAGATATCTTTTACTGGAAATCAAGTGGTAGCAACAAAAGAATTCTGAATCTGAGAAAA
>BHFT01037024.1:0-22398 GCA_004320025.1 Laticauda laticaudata
TTTATAGGGAAAGATGATATGTATGTGAATGTATGTGATGGGTGGTATATATATCTATATAGACATGTAATAAGATTTATTATGAAGAGGATATAGAATTTCATTTTTTAATGATATCACAGAAAAAAGTGACAAAAAAGGTTATCTTACCGATAAGACCAGGAAGCTGTCATTCATGAGGTTTTCCCCAGTACCTCAAACTTTCTATGTTAGAAATATTTAGTTAGAGGTTGAATCACTTAATATGGCTGTTGTAAGAGTAAGACTTACTTAGCAGAAAATTGAAAATAATTAACTTTGTAGTCCATTCCAATTCTGTGATTCTTTGAACACGAGAGACTTTGNTTAGCAGAAAATTGAAAATAATTAACTTTGTAGTCCATTCCAATTCTGTGATTCTTTGAACACGAGAGACTTTGCAGAGGTGCATAGCATAATAATATGCATTTTTACTTGTAAATTACTTAAGACAAATTACTGAAGTAGATTCCTACTTATTTCATACAGAAGTTCCAAAAACAAACAAGCCATATAAATTCTTAATGGGTGGCAACCCATTCACAAACCCCTAGCAGATAACTGCAGCAACTAATAACCAGCAAGCAAGTCTCAGCTTTATAGCATTTTCACACTTAATTGGACTTATAATTTATCACATCTAGAGAACATCCTTCACTAGAAAGATCCATTTTGGGCAAGAAATTCATTTAGCAAAAATAAAAATGTAGGCTTAGCCACAGAAAGAACTAATTAAAAGGGAAGAGAGAGAGAAAATATCCTCCAAAATTTCAAATTAGTTTCTAGTTAGTACCTCTAATATTCCCAAATTGCTGCAAGCTTATTAAAAGTGCTGTACAATCCAGATACTGACTTGTGGATATGAAAAATGTAATGATCTTACTAAATCATGATGTTGTAGAGCTAAAAAAAGAATTAGAAACAATCAATATTTTTTTCNAATCATGATGTTGTAGAGCTAAAAAAAAAATTAGAAACAATCAATATTTTTTTCCTATGGGAGAGATTGTAATAGACGACAGTTTTTATTTTAAAAAAGTTAAGTGGGGTTCATAAGTGTTTATAGAATAATACGTAATGTGGGATATGAAACACGTCAGTTGATCCAGAGGTCTACATAAAGGACTGAAGTGCATTATCATGTCATGAACAGCGGTGGCACAGTGGTTAGAGTGCAGTACTGCAGGCTACTTCTGCTGACTGCCAGCTGTCTGCAATTTGGCAGTTCGATTCTCACCAGGCTCAAGGCTGATTCAGCCTTCCATCCTTCCAAGGTGGGTAAAATGAGGACACAGATTGTTGGGGGCAATAGGCTGACTGCTATCATGGAGGGCCTTAAATCTCTCTCTCTCTCCCTCCCTCCCCCCATTCCTACCAAAGGAGATATATGGACCAGCTGCACCACTTTGAAGGCGAAAAAATGTGAATAAGGAAAAACCTTATTCCATATGATATGAAAAATTAAGTGCAAAATTAAGTGCAATTTGATTTCAAGATGCAACCTAGAGTCACTGGATGAGATGGGAATCAAACAAACAAATTAATATGTGCCACAAAAAGGTATTATAATGTGATTCATCTGAAGATTTCTCTTCCAATCTGGCAGAATTTGCTAAAAAGTATCACCCAATCTTGAGATGGAGTTATGCAGACATAGTAGCACACTCTAGTGCTCAATTATATTTCAACTTATTCATAAGTGTAAGCTATGTTTGCTGGTAAGCAATATTTCTTTGTGTTGGGAACTTTTCTTTCTGCCTCAGTTCATGTTGTTGTTCTGACCAAAGTATTTGAACATTTCAGCTCAGAGACTATTCACCAGTATATACAATCATTTTCAAATGTCCTGCAAAAATTCTTCTCAGCTGAAATGTCATCAGCAAATCAATGTACACCTTCATACAGCTTAACCTTTTCTTTATTCATACAAATAAAAAGGTACTGAATTAATAACATCACTGTGATTATATGGAAGGCAAATTATTTAGACCAACAACTCATGACTGAGAGATGATTTAATAAAATATTTATTGGAGTCATGATTTGGATCCCATCAAAGTAGAAGAGGAAAAAAGAGATCAATTTCAATAAGAATTGAAATCTAGTTGTAACTGAAATTAAATCAAAAGTCCCTCATCCTTGACCATATTTCCTGATCATTAATAGAAGTTGTCATCAAAACTGTCTTTTAAAAAAAGGTTAGATTAACCGGAAAAACAGATTTAAACTTTTTGGGGTCAAAGTTTCCTAAAAATAATTATTTATTTGTTCCTATGTGAACATTCTGTTTTAGAATAATAGAGCAAATAATTAATTGTTTCTGTTTCTAATTAAGAAATCTTTAAAGTTCTGAGTCACCAGAAGTCAATTTTCTTTGCACACTAAGAATTAAAGTGATTATAAACAAATATATGAGAGAAGAAGTCTATGGAACGTTCACTCATACTTTCTCAAATTATTCTATAATTATGATCCTTGGAAGAGCATCATGTTCATCTCTCAAAAACTGCTCTTTCATTGTGTGACATTCTTCAGAATAATAACCTTTGGATAGTCTGTCACTTCGGGAATTATTGTAATTTTACAACTCTGACTAGAATCCTCAAAACACTAAAGAAAATCAGAAATAGACATTCAGTCCTCTAAAAGATACTTTAGTAAAAAATCACAAACATATGGTTTTTTCCCCCTACTTTAAAAATGCAATTATTGTCTAAAGATAAAAGAAAATACAAATGCCTGCCAGTAATCTAACATACATCAGTATTTAAAACTACCCTTGTGTGATACTTCCCTTCTAGCAAAATAAAGTGGATGTTTACACCACTTTGAAGAAATGTTTGTTCTTATACTTACTTGAAAAGTAGAGAACTCCAGGAATTTAAACCATAAACAAAATCAGGAAGTTAATTATGTGCTAAACTGATATTCTCCTCCCCCCAAAAAACAATCAAGAACCATAACCTCTTGCTCTATGAAATATCATATGAAATGTTTTTATTAAAAACATAAATGAATAAATAAAAACAGATGAAAGTGTAATTTCCCTCCACCCTCCTGCCTTCTCTTCAGGTTTGCTAATAAGGAACTCTAAAGTTATTACTTCCTCATCAAATATTCCATTACAACTGACAGGCCTAAAAAAGAGAAGTATCATTTGCACAAGCTCCTACCAAGCTTTAGCAACCTCTTCAGTCAGTGTCATGATGGAACTGGGATTGTGTCATAAGCAGAAATGAGGCTGTGGCCTGTTTAATATATAATTAGCAATAGGAAGAGTTTGGAAGGCATTTGAATAATACATTCTGTAACCAATCAAAATGAAAGTTCCACACAAAGAAAGGGGGGAGGGAAGGAAGGAGGAGGGAGGGAGGGAGAGAGAGAGAGACAGAGAGAGACAGCAATCTGGAACCAATCCTTAGAATAAAAGACCTTTTTGCAGTTCTAAAATATCATGCATTTTTTCTCTGGAATAGTCTTACTTCAACTTTTACAATCTTTCCAAAAATTTCCACCATAGCAATTGATTTCATTCAGAATTATAATAATTGTGTTTAAATTTAATTTAATAAGTTGAAATTAATTTATCTAAATTCTGATCTTGTTCTTGTTCGTATAATATTCATTGTAAATATCAAATAGAGCCCTAAAATGGATGCATATCCATGTTCTAGAACAAGGGTGTCAAATTTGATTTCATTGAAGGCCTCCTCAGGATTGTGTTTAATCTTGGGCGGATGGGTGTGTCCAGGTGGGCGTGTCCAGGGTAGGAAAATGGAGCTCAGGAGGAGCATGCGTAGCCCTCCTGGAGTCCATTTTTGGCTGTGATGACATCCTGTAGTGCTCTGCTAGCAAAAACAGAGCTTGGGGGAGGGCACATTTACGGGCAGAGGCACCGTGGGCTGGTCCTTAGCTGTTTCCAGGGCAGCTCCACATGGCAGATCAAAGCACCCTGCAGGCTGCATCCCTAACCCTAATTGCATCCAGTCCATGGGCCTTAAGTTTGACACCCCCGTTCCAGAAAAAACACAACCAGAAACAAACATAAAACTTACTGGACAAGTAATTATCCTTATAGAAGTTCTGTACAAAAATAGTCTATTGCAAGTAAGCTGCAATAACGATGGGTTCTTACAAATATTAATCCCTCTAAAGGCTAGGTCTCACTGGCTGACGAGCGCAAACATATGCATAAAGGACACAGGGAGATGCAAAATTTCGGGGGTGGCTCATCCATTGTCATCCGCTCCCAAAAGTGGCAATATATTTGCATAAACAGAACGGAAAAGAACGGAAAAGAATGGTAGTATCGTAGCGGGGATGTTAAACGGATGTTCATAGGAAGGCCTAGTGGATGAAAGCAGATGGAACAGATGACACCTCCGAAGGGGTTCCGGGGGAGAATTTTGAAGTGGACGCATAGCGGAATGAAGCGGATGCATCATGGACGCCTAAAGAAAGAAAGGGGATGCCGCGTGGATGTATATCGGATGCAAATGTATCCTTTCTATTTCTGTGGCTACTAACGATGTATAGACGTTCCATGTACCCTTTCTTTCCTCCCTCTTTCCATTTTCAGCTGCAGCGGATGTGAGTTGCAAGGTGCCCAGAGGATTCAAGAGAGGATATCAGCGGACGTTTAACGGATGATAAACGGACATAGAACGTTTGTTGCTCATATGTCGCAGGATTTACATCGTACATGGCAGAAAAGTTCATCCTTCACAAAGTTTGTGCAGCTCAAAACTTCTTTGCATGGATGAAATCACAGTGGACGGATGCTCGACGGATAGAGCGTATGAAATATACTATGCAATGAGTACAACAATGGATGCATAGCGTTTTCAATGGATGGCAAGCTTGCAAGCTTTTTTTAACGTTTTACATCCTCTTTGCATCCGTAAGTGCAGTGGGACAGGGCCTTAAATAATGGTGTACATCTGGGCTGTATTTGAGCCCAACTTTATCTACTTTAATAATCTGCGGTCATTTTTAAATAATGTCAAGAACCATTTCCCTTCCCTTGGTCATAGAAGACTATGGCTGTTATTATATGGTGACAATAGAACTTTATTCTCTCACTCAAGATTAGGCATCAAAAGCCTCTTAATAGCCTTTGTTGAATATTGAATATTACTAGCAAAATTCCGTATAAATAAATTTAGACAAATCTCAAATCCTGAAAAGATTGAGAAGAAATCTAAGTGTTATAAATAGCTAATTTGACTCCCTCCAACTGAGAAAAAGCAGTACAACTAGAAAGAAAGGAACTTGTGTAATAGTATTGTTCAAGTATTACATTTGGGAAGGTATTGTCATATATTTACTTCGTGTAATAGTATGAGATTGATTATCAACCTTGTCCGTTGTTTCTCCCATTCATGTCATAGTTACAGTCAAAAACACATCCCCTTTAAACATCTGGTCAGATTAATAATACTCTTTGAATCCTTCTTTAGAATGATATAGAGTCTACTTTCCTTTTCATTAATTTTAGGTAGAGAGCTAAAGATGCCATATTATCTTATGGCCTCATTTTATGAAGTTTTCCAGCATCCACTGTATCTTGAGGCTGTGGGGGAGGAATTTCTTTAGTTTTGCACAGTATATATATTCTGTGTAGTGTGTTTTTTTACTTAAATTGATCACTAGAAATCAGTACACAATCAATTTAGTACTGATTGTCAGTTATATACTATATACCATGTAGAGAACATGTAAAAACATATTTTTGCCATTTTGCCCAGTTAATCAAAGGAGTCAGAAGTTTCAAGCTACAGGTGGCAGTGCTGATGCTGCCAAGAATATTATCTCCTTTCGGTATAATAAACTCAAAATAATCCCAGATAGCATCATAACAATTGTTTTTTACATTGAGTTCTGTCCATTTGGCATCCAGCCAGAGTATATACAAGTAACAGCAAATCTTCCAGGGTCTTATCCTGTTTCCAAATAAAAGCATTTTGATTTTGTACACTGCTTACCATGAAATACATATTTTGTATGAATTGTGTAGGCAAATTATCTGAATATACATACTTTTGTATTTAGCTTCTCTAAATACACTCATTTTTTTCAACTGAGAAATATTTAGAAGATGTTAAATTTATCTTCAGAATTCATTATAAGAAGAGATGCTGTTTTGAAGGATCATCACATTCTTCTTGCAAAGAAATTAATGGCATTTCCCCCCCCCCCCNCTTGCAAAGAAATTAATGGCATTTCCCCCCCCCCCATTTCTATGGTTGATAAGACTGTGCAATATTGAAAATTCAAAAGAAAAAGGATGCTTCAACAGCTGTGTGTATATGTGTCTACACATAACTTTTGAGCAATTCCTTAAAATATCTAATCTACACAGCTGGAATTTCTTAGTTTTTCCTAGGAAGAGACATGTTTGATTTAAGGAGTTGCCAACCTGTGGTAAGTACATGTTCCTGCAATCTTCCGGATCTGAAGCACAGGTTCCCTTTTTGAATCTGAGTGCTTAATACATTTACTCATGTGCATATTTTTTCTCTGTCAACAATTAAAATATGGAATAATAAATAAGAAAATTAAATTAAGTAGTTAAAGATATTTTGTCTTATAAGGCAGAGTCCCCCAACTTTCCAACTTTGTGGACTAGTGGGGAGGAGTAGACAGTTCTGTGCGAGTAACTGGCATGAGTGCCCACCACTCACGTAAATGGACTGTGCATGCATTCATTCACCCACTTCTTGTGCAAGTGGGGATGCATGTGTGCTCGCCCGCCACCTCTACAGCCCATTTCTGAATGGTTCATGACTCAGTAGTGGGCCACAGCCTGGGGATTGGAAACCCATGGCATAATGGCTATCAAGATATAAATTCAGGCATCCAATAACTATGGTCCAAAGCAATCATCAAAACTCTTAAAGTTTTGGTAGTATTCACACAAATCATTTAACATGCAACTTAAAAGAAAAGAAAAGTATGTGGGGTATCATACAGAGCTTTTGTGGGTCCTCTATGCTATTTTCTGATCTTTTTTTTTTGTATGTGTGTGTGTGTGTGTATGTGTGTGTGATTCTTGATTGTGTTTAGAATGCAAAGTGAATGTAAAAGAATTTTAGAAATATGTAATTCTCTGAATGGAAATCTTATATTTTGATGAATATTCGGCTACCATAACAGCTGAATAATGAACAAATTCATTAGGGAAGACAACATTCTGCTTAAAAAGAATTGTCTGGAAGATGTAGAATTAGGTAAGAACAACAAGAAGCCAAATCTTCATCTCGTATATTAATCAATTATTTATTTGTTGGTAATTTGGATTGCCGTTTGGGCTCCCACCCCACTTTTTTTAAGCTTCATGTTAGTTGATTTAATGAATGCTGAGACTACTTGGAAGTTGGAGTTTTAGTGCTTGCTTTGGGACTTAATTCTTGGGTGTCTGAACAACCAAGCTTATAAATAATAAATATCTAGCTGCTAATTTTCATGGTTCTGCAGTCTCAACACAAGTACACCTGTAAAAATGACTGTCTGGCCTGTACAAATGTCGCAAAAGCAAATTTCTGTAACATCTGTGATGGGTGAGCTCCTTAATTTATCCTACTCTTCATGCAAATACAGTGATGCAGATAGCCAAAAGTAATTTCCTGCTCAGAGGATATTACAGCCTTCACTTCAAGAGCTGCAATATTATCAGCTGTCAAATCAAGATGCTATTTTCATGCTTCAACTTCTACATGACTCAGGACCTGGGTATTTTGAGGACATCTTGTTCTCGATGATATCTGCCTATCTAGTAAGATATGAAAGGGACATTCTAAGAAAAAGTAACTTTTGGTGTCCGTGTAGGTGACCTTTCTCCAGTTTCCCCCTCCCCGCTTCCTCTTATCTCTCCTTCACACCCAACATTAGACTTTCTCCAATCCTATTGGGATTTAGAAGGGCACTGTGGGGAGCTACGAGAACTAAAAAACTATGAGACCTGAAAGAAGATATATCTCCCCTTCAATTAAGCTTTTATTTATATTGTTGAAAATCTATTCATAGATATTCATGGGTATAGGAATGCAGGTCTTGGTGTGTTCAAGTCTTCTCCTGCGTAAGATTGAGAGCATCTTAGCAATGTTTTGATGAGGTTCCACTTGGCATCTTCAGGCTGGTGCTTTCGGCTTCGTGCTTGTGCGAGCAAAGCATGATCAGAGCTGCCATCTCCCTATATATACTGGTGGGGAGGTTGGCTGTTTGTCATTTCTTGATTGGTTGATAGAGTTGATGTTTGCAGATTGGCTAGCTTTTTCTTAAGAACATGTGTGGCTGAGGTATTGGCTGTGTGTCTATCAGCCTCCTGTGTTGTAATGACCTGGGTGTGTGATGACCTTCTGAGTTTTATTGTTTTGACATGCTGGGTCTTGTGCTGTAATGTCCTGCATCATAATGACCTGGGTCATGGGGTGTATGATGACCTTCTGAGTTCTATTGTTGTGGCATCCTGGATTTTGTGCTGTAATCTCCTGGGTCATTGGCTGTGTTGCAACATCCTGAGGTTTTGTGGTAAAACCTCCTGAGTTCTGTGATGTGATATCCTGAGTGGGTGGCTATGATGTGACATTTGGGGTTTTGGTTTGGTTCCGAGTTTGAGACCTGGTTATGTGTTCATGGCATGTGTCCGTTTGTTTGGTTTGAGGCTCAGGGTGTGTGGCAGCTGGTAATGAAGGCGTGGTCTGGTTTCTGAATGGTGGTTGTCTTTTGTCTATGGAATGGGTTTGGGTTTGAGACTGGTGAGGGAGAATGGTGGTGGTGTCATGTGTTGTTTTGGTTCCGGTGTTAGTTTTCATGGCTGGGACTCATTTCTTGATAAGGTGTGTGTGTGTGTGTGTGTGTGTGTGTGTGTGTGGTGTGTGTATACCGAAGGAATTTGCCATTTCTGTTAAAGTTGTAGCAACGTTTTCAGCAGAATCTCATCTGCAGTACATCAAGGCTTCTGTTATGGAAGTGTGTCTCACAGTTTCTTGTTTCAAAAATTTTGAGGCGGTCCATTCTGATTGCATGAGCCTGGGTCTGTGTTCATATGGATTTGGAGTTTGATTGATTGGTGTGTTTCCTGGTTTCTTCTATCTGTTTTGTGGCTTTGATTGGCTTGGCAACCCTCTGTTCTTGTGTTGCGAAGTGCTTTCAGTGCAGGCTTAGGCTCCGTGTGAAAGGACGGCCTGCCGCTTTCATTAGCAAAGCTGCGGTTTCACCTGCGGTGCCTGGTGGGGGCGCTGTTAGATTTGGAGCTATCAGAGGGAGTCTGTTTGGTGCCCAGGCTGTTTGCCTGGCTTTGTGGTGTGGAGATCTTTCTATTGAGAGTGCAGGCTTCCAAATTGATTTGACAGTCTGTGGAATCATCTACTTCTATTCATACTTTCAGGCTCCTTTTTTCAATCTCTATGGCTTCTCTGATGATTCTGTGGTTGGGGTTTTCTATTAGTGGGCTAGGGTTTTAAGTGCGCAATGTGAAGTTGATGTTTGTGACCTGTGGTTTTATGTGTTGGACTAGTGAGGAGGTGTGTTCCCAGCTTTTTAACTGGGCATTTTGTGTTGCATCAGGCGGGTACTTATTCTTTATTGCGTCTGTCCAATTATGCTGGCCGGGCATGATGTACAGGGAATTTCGTATATGCCTTGGTTTTCCAGGTTCAATTTCTGGTCTTTGGGGTTCCTCAGGATGGGCTTTTGCACTACTTTTTTTTGTCTGTTTGAAGGCCAGTTCCTGTATGTTGAATTCGCTGTGTAGCTATCTCACTGATTTTCATCTGTAGTTACCTCTTATGGTAGGGCCAAGACAGCTGTTGCCATAGGTCTGTTGCGTCTTCTAAGAGTCTCTGTTATGCTCTTGGTGTGTTTTTGTGGCATCAAGTTGGCGTGATTTATGTTTTTTTGGAAAGCCATTGGCTGTCAATACTTCAGTCAGGGTGCCATAGTTCCGTCTTTATATGTGTCTTATCTGCCAGGCGTGTTGGTTCTGCGAATTAGTGTTTTTGCCAACGCGAAATTTATCTGTGCTGGGTGGTGGTGAGATTGGCGCTGAGGTAGCGGTTGCGTGTGTGTTTTCTTTTGGTATATGGTGTGTCCTAAGGGAGCCATCTGTTCTTTTTGCCTAGATTAGTACATCTAGAATGGTAGTTGTTTGCTATGTCCGTTTCATGGTGATACTTGATTTGGGGTGTGTGTTGTTTACGGTGTGTTAGGAAATCTGTTTAGGTTTTCTTTTTCCATGGGGCCAAATCAACAAATGCGTCATCGATGTATTCTAGTCATAGTTTGGGTTTTGTGGTCGGATGCATTAGCCAGGGCTCTGGATTCAAGTCTTTCCATGAACAGGTTTGCAATGACGGGTGACAGTTGGTGGACCCATCGGGGCTCGCTTCAATTTGCCTTGTATCTTTGTCCTTTGTATATGAAATATGTGTTGGTTATGGCCAAGTGTTCTGTTAGTTCCATGAGGTGTTTAGCTGCGTTGGTATTGTATTTTTGATGATTTCAAGAGTTTCTCTTTTATTGGGACTTGAGTGAATAGTGAAAACACGTCGAAACTTACAAGCCAGTAATCTTGCTTGTTCTACGTGTAGATCTTGATCATTTTCTAGGACAGTGTATGAGTTTTGTACATATGAAGCTGCGGTTTCCGCATGGGGCTGTATTGTTTGTTTTGCTAAAGAAGGGAATACCTCTCAGAACCATAGTCAGCTCCATAGGAGCACCATTAACAAAACCTTAGCAAAACAAACTACAGCCCCATTGCTGAAGCAGCTTCCACAGAAGCCTGAGGATGGCAGATTGAGATTCTTGCTGAAAACGTTGCTCAAGCAACTTTAACAGAAACTACACCATGACGTGGGATAATACCCGAAGGAAGCTAAACAGCACAAATGTAAGTAGCCCGCGCGAAAGCTTGAAAAAGCATATAATACATATATATAAGTTTTCTGAGTTTTCGCGAGTATTTGTAATTGGATCTTTTGGTTTATTCGGGTTTTCTCCTGCATAGAATTGGAAGTATCTAGCAACGTTTCGATGAAGTCTCATTCATCATTTCAGGCTTGTTTCTTCGCTACTGTTGCTTCTCAAGAGTAATGTGAGCTTGGCAGCTGCGTTCTTCCTTTTAATCTGCTAGTGGGATGTGACTTGATTGGGTGGGGTTTGGCTGTTGTTCTGATATGGTAGGGAGGCAGCTCCAAGCTCACATTAACTCTGAAGAAGGCACATGAGCTGAAGAAACAAGGCCTTGAAGATTGATGAATGAGACTTCATCGAAACGTTTTATGCCTAGGATACTTCCAATTCTAACTGGGAGAAAACCCAAATAACCAAAAGATCCATATAAATTACTTCGCGAAAACCTCAGAAACAACAAAATATTGCACCTCTATGGGGAGGAAACCCACTATCTGACCAGGACTTATTGAAAAAAATTGAAGTCGCAAAGAGGCTTCTATTTTATGTGACCTCACCTTCTACGAAACTGCCGAGATCAAAATTTAATCCCATTAAGTCTTCCAATTGAAATTTCCAACCAACACAGCAGCCACCATACGCCCATCCCTAAAAAGAACAAGAATTGGCCCTTATTAGAAATGAACTTCACACAAAAAGAATTCCTCCCTAGACCAAATCAACAAAGAACTTCTCACACTTCACCTCAGACAAAGCAAACCAAGATTCACCCCTTTACTTGCGGAAAAATCAAACACTTGCTGTTGGCAGAGGCTGAAACAACCAGACCGACCTTCAAGACAGAACCACATACCAACAAACGTCAGAAAACTTACAACAACACCAGAAACCAAAACTCCTCCTCCCTCACAGCCCACACAAGAACAAACAGTGCAAACATCTCAGACAATATCCTCCTGAAGCCAATACAATGTCTTTCGAAAGGATTCAACTTTGCTGTTGCTCCCCAAACACATCCCCACAGAACCCATCATATGCGGAGTTGAAACCAGCCTGACCAAACCAACCCTGAATGATGCTAAAGAATCAAGACCTCGAAATCACCAACATCCTCTGCACTAGCAAAACCACCGCAAAAGCCAACTTATTCCAAAGAAGAACAAACTGCACTACTTAACCTGAAAGAAAACACCAGCATAATAATCCTACCAGCAGACAAGGGCAATGGCAACAGTTTGGTTATGGAATAATCTGACATACCAAACCAAGTTTAACCAACCTACTCCAAGACCCCACAATACAAACCCTAAACAACTGACCGACACACCTACCGAGAAAAAAACCACCAGATCCAAAATAAAACACCTCCCCCATCAGTGAAGAAAATCCAGCCCAAAGAATCATACCGCCTAGAGAAAATATTCATCCAGATGCCCTAAAGCTGTAATGGTCTCCCCAAGATACACAAGAAAGGAACCCGCACTACAACTAATAGTCAGCTCCATAGACAGTCACCTCTACAAAACTTAAGCCAAATTCTCACCAAATACAATTACAGGACTATGGCAGGAATCCATCAACTCACAGGTAAGGAACTTCATCCATTCATTGAGATCATAAAAGAAACGAACTTACAACCCAGCGACCACTAGTGAAGCTTTTGATGTCATATTCCCTCTTCACCCAAGTGCCTATAAAAGAAGCCTTGACAGCCATCCAAAACAAATACAACCCCCCCAAGTAAGCATCCTAGATTTACCAACCACTGCCTATCCAATACATACTTCATATACAATGTAGCAAAAATACAAAACAAATAGAAGGAGCCACCCATGGGATCACCCCTCTCACCTGTCATCGCAAACCTCTACATGCCGAACACTTGGAAACAACAGGCTCTAGAAAAATATGATCACAAAACCCAAACTCTGGCTCAGAAACGTAGATGACAACTCTTCTTTTATTATATTTTATATATTTACTTCTTGTTTTTATGGCACACGGAACAAGAAAAACTTCCTTTCCTAGATGTCTTAGTATACAAAAAAATCAAAATGGCTCCCTAGGACACACCATCTACCAGAAAGAAAACACTATACAAACCGCCGCTATCTACATGCACTCTCACACCAGCACCCAGCACAGATCAATTTCGCGTAGCCAGACACTCATGCTCCAGAACAAAATGCTTAGCCGATGAACAACACTTAAAACCGAACTACACACTTCTCACTAAATGTACTTAACAGCTACAATGGATTCCAAAAAAGATTACCGCACTAATCCAAGAAAGAAACCCCAACCAAAAAGCCAAGACTAGAGAAACAAGAGAATGGCAAACCCTCCTCCCATATATAAAAGGCACTACAGAACAAAATCAGTAAGATTTTTCCTCCAAAACATAAACATTAAAACAGCCATTCTGCACAAACAAGAAAAATATCCACCATCTAAGAAACCCTAAAGACAAAAAATCGAGTTAGAAAACCAAGGAGGTATATACAAAATACCCTTGCAACAGCCTGCCACCACCACAATACATAGGACAAACTAACAAGAAGAATTAGTGCCAACGCATTGAAGAACACAGAAACTCAATCAAAAGAAGAACTGACCTCCTTGCCCTGGTCCAAACACCTCAAAAGCCCAGGACATGAAAATTGACTTTTAAAAAATACCAGAAACTATCGCCAAAACCGACACTATCAACAACAGAATAATCAGAGAAGCGCATTAGAGATAGAAAAAACGGCCCACACAGGCATGAATAAACGAGATGATACCTTCCGCCTACGCAAACCATTTGGAAACCTGCCCCCCTTCAATTAATAAACGAGCTACCATAATATGAAGAATGACACCCAGACCCAACCCACAAGTGGCCACAACAAGATGCCTACCCACCACACTTCCACGCAGAAAAAAGACTCACACCCCACACAGAAGAGGTAGACACGTCCACGAAAAACCCAGAAGCCCATTACTGCAAGCTGCAACCACTACCCGTTCAAACCCCTCTGACACATACAAGAATCAAAACTACACGCACACCAGAGAAGATGTGGGCACAGACACGAAACACAAGCCAAACAAACAGATCACAGCTCACCAACTCAAATCCCCCAGCAACTAAGACTAACTGAGCACAACCTAGGCCCCCACCTAAGGGCAGAACAACACTCCCAGCCAATCAGAACACAGCCAACTCCCGCTAACCAATCAGAACACAAGCCAAACCCCCACCCCAATCAAGTCACACCACCGCACTAAGCAGCTAAAAAAGCGAAGAAGCAGCCTGCAACTCACATTTACTCTGAGAAGCACAGCAGCTGAAGAACAAGCCTGAAGATGATGATGAGACTTCATCGAAACGTTGCTAGTATACTTCCATTCTACGGCGGGAGAAAACCCGAATAACCAAAGAATCCATCATACAATACTCGCGAAAAACCTCCAGAAAACAAATAATATAATATATACAATATACATATACGTATACATATACATATACATATACATATACATATACATATACATAATACATATACATATACATATACATATATATATATAATATTAATATATATGTTTTTTTAAGTTTTTGGGGTACTTTACATGTGGCGCTGTTCAGCTTCCTTCCGGGAATTAATCCCCACGTCATTGTAGTGCCTTTTTAAGGTTGTTAGCAACGTTCAAGCAGAATCTCATCTGCCCATCTCAGGCTTCTGTATTGAGTTTGTTATGTGGGACCAGGCTATTCAATAGCCGTTGGTTTTTAAAGTTTGAGGCTAGCCGTACATGCTGTGCCAGGATGTTTTTTTCTACATCCTGATTGGTTGGGAGTCTTGGTCTGTGTTTATTGGACTTGGAGTTTGTTTGATTGGTGTTTCTGGTTTCTTCATATATATATATGCTTTTTTTCAGAAATATTTGCTGGTTTGAAGATCTCACATTTTACTTATGGTTGCTTTTGACTCAACTGGCCACACAATGATTCATGTTACAAATTCTACTTGATTTCTGGGAAGAAAATGGGTGGGCAATGAAAGTAAATGTAATTTGCTGTATCCTGGCATCATTAATTCTAGGATTCATAATATGAGCATTCTAGAAAAACAATGTCTTCCACCTCAAAAATATGCCACAGCTGCCCACTCTTATAGGGTGCTTTTCCCCTTGACAGTTTAACGACATTTAGCATTTTTCTCAAAGGCGTCAATATCATATTTTTGTGTGCCTTGACTAATCATGTGCTCATATTCCTTCGCTCATCTCAATTTATACTCTCCAGTCTTTCCTGGTTTTACAGCACTCAGAAGAAGAAAAAACTTTCTGCTTGTAATAAGATCATACATTTCCCATTACTTGCCTACCTTCGATAATGTCCTCAAATCTTCTGACTATTTCATTTCTCTTCTCCAGTATTTAAATTGCTCTCACACAACTGAAGTGAATGACAGCAGCAGGATTTTTCTGCTAGCAGAACTAAAAGAAAGCTCCCCCAGATTTCCTCTCAGGTCATCGAAAAAATACTGGATCAAAAAATATCCTACTAGTTGGTTGGATGGGACAGGGGAAAGGGTAGGAAAAAGAAAAGAGACCTGTGTCATATTTTGTATATTTTTTTAGAAAAATGAATAAAAGAGGAAAAGAAATGGAAGGAGGACTGTTAAGCAATCATTATGTGCAAGAAGTATCAGTAGGAACCAATAGTAGTTTACAGTAGTTTAGAGCAACATTTTAAATAAGATATATGATATTGTGTTCCACTAAAGTTGTTTTTCACATTTTCTACTGATCCTATCATAAGAATGTAAATGTAGATATCAATATCAATATTAAATAAAATTTTAATGTGTCCTGGCAGCAAAATGGATATTTAGATAAACAAATGAAATACAGAAATAAAAACAAAGTTCTGTCTTAGGCCCACTATTCTTCAATATCCTCATAAATTGTTTAAATGAGGGGACGTTAGGAAAATTCATCAAATTTGCAGATAATATCAATTAGGGGGAATAGCCAACACTGTAGAAGATAGGTTCAATATCCAAAAAGACCCTGAAAAAATTGGGGGTCTTTCCAATAAAATGGGGTCTATCAAATAAAATGCAATTCTGTTTAAGCAAGAAAAAGCAAATGCATATGTATAAAACAAGTGCTACCTGACTCAACAACAGTAATTGTGAGAAGGATCTAGAAGTCCTGGAGGACTGATACTGAAGTATGAGCCAGCAGTGTGTCGCAGTTGCCCCCAGTCCAAATAGTCCTGGGGGCTATAGGAATCATGTGAAGTATTCGTTCTGCTTTATACTACCTTGGTAAGACCACACTTAGAATACTTAGAATACTATAGCCAGTTCTGGTCACCATGATACAAAAAAGATGTTGACAATCTATTGGAAAAAATGTCCCCTCAAGATGATTGGGTGTCTGGAGGCTAAAACATAATGAACGACTGCAGGATCTGGATACATGTAGTCTAATGAAGGGAATATGATATGATAGTAGTCTTCCAATATTTAACAGACTGTCACAAACAGGGGAGAAACGTATTCTCCAGAGTACCCGAGAACAATGTAAGAAGTAACAGATGGAAACTTGTCAAAGAGAGGTCCAACCTGGAATTAAAGATAAATTTCTTGGTAGGAAAAACAATTAATCAGGAAACAGTTTACCTCTACAAATTGTGGTTACTCCATTACGAGAGTTTTTAAAGAACCAGTTGACAGCTATTTATTTAGAATAGTATAGGATCTCTGCTTGCCAGGGAGTTGGACTAGAAACCTCTAAGAATCGTTCCAGTTCTGTTATTCTGGATTCTATAAAAGGGAAAGAGAGAAATCTTGTATGATTTTAATGAAGAGTACCTTAATAAACTGTTTGAAATGTTTCACCTAGGGATGGAATTCAGCTGGTAGATGAGCAGAAAATTCTTATCATATATCTGTCAATCTGAGGGTGAAATTGTAATTACTAATGGTAAATTTATCTAAATAATGATATTAAAACATAATTTTAACAGGTATTCCCCCAGGGTTGTCTTCACGGTGGAGCCAAAAAGGTCAGTGATGCAAATAAAATCAGCAACACACATAAAAAAAGATTAGGTGGAATTTTGATTATACCATTGTGACTGCCATTTTTACTTTTTTGATTACTGTCCATGCTTACCTCATATTGTTCTCTCCCATTTTATAGAAAGAATTGGAATTGTAAATACCTCTAGATTTCTGCAGTACTACATATCTTGGCCTATACAGATTTAAATCCAAAATTCTATATTTTTGTTCATAATCATTATAATTTACAAATCTAAAGACATAAATCAGTCTGTAGACAACATACTGTATATTGACAGAAACAAGTCATATAAGGATGTTCAATTAATTAAAAGTGAAAAAGGAATGACTGCTACATTTGTTCTGATTTTCTTTCATATTTTACTGTTATTTTATGAAATGTGATGCAGTTCATTCTGAAGTAAGTGTAGAAATATGTATTATAAATGTATTAGGGAAAATACAAACAAGTGGAGAGTCTGCAAAAAATTAAGAAAGCAGCCAGGACTGTTTACAATCCTGCATCTTTTAATGTTTGTTGCATTTGACTTATGTAAAAAATGGATGGGGCTTCAAACTGATAAACATTTTTGTTTCCAACTCATATAGTAATTGTAGGCATATTCTTGATTTCAAGAATATGACTGCACTTCTCATCTGGCTAAGCATGGACAGCAGGTGTCCTTAGACTTTTTTGCAGTGATACCCAGTTTGCAAAGATGATTATAAATCACTCAAAAACAATTAACTAGAAGAGCCAGTTGTTTATTTCTGCTAGCTGCAAACTAAACATGCGTTGTACTGAATAATAATAATGATCATAGCACCATGTACAATATTTGAAAGAAGTATTTCCAAATCATTTTAGAACTTTTCTTTGACATGTTAAAGCAGCTAAGTCCTTTGCAAGGCCCTACTCAATGCCTTTGAAAACCATCTTGGTAGAAATGCTGTCTATGTATGTTGAATACACATGAAAAGTAAATATCCAATGCAAGCTCTCTCTAAAGATCCTGCTTTAACAGTTTAAGACAAGTAGAGTAGTCCTCAGCTTATGACCACAAATCAGACTAGAATTTCGGTTCCTTGAGTTATGTTGTTACTTGAGTTATGCCTGATCTTTTTTTTTTTTAAATGCCATGGTTTTTAGTGTATCACTGCAGTTGTTGAGTGACATATGTGGTCATTAAAAGAATCCTGCTTCCTCCCTGGCTTGTCAGAAGTTAGATGGGAACATTGCAAATGGTGATAACATGAATTTGGAGTGCTCCAACAGTTATGAATATTTGCTGGTTGCCAAGGGTTTGAATTTTGATCAAGTGACCATGGGGATAATGTGACAGTCCAAAGTAGGAGAACCAGTCATAAGTCACTTTTTCAGGGCCATTGTAACATCAAACTGTCAATAAATGAATACTTGCAAGTTGAAGACTAACTGTACTTTGCTTATACTAACACATTTTTCAAAAGCTTTGCATCTTGTCATATGGATTTAATTAAAAAAAATACAAAATGACAACTTATGATTCAGATCTGTCTGTCTGTCTGTCTGTCTGGTGTATCTATCTATCAATCAGGTGTTGTGACAATAATACTATAGATCACATTTAAAAACAATTGGAGATTTGCAATATTTTTAATTGACGTGCACAGCAAAAACAGTTCACAGCCCAAAGTACCAAGGATTCCAACAAACAAATAATAATTGTGAAATGATGGGTGAAGGGACATTTTCAGACAAAATAGGCAACTTTTTGCCTCTCACACTCCTTCCAGGATGTACCAAATCAGGAATCTGCTGTCCTCTATTGCTCAGGGCCATAGTTTCATTTGAAACAGCACATCAAGATCCTTGCAGGAAATAGCAATATGTACTGAAAAGTACATATTGTTACAGCTAGCCCTTGCAGTTTTCTTGGCAATATTTTGGAAATGGTTTGCTTTTGCCTGTTTTCTAAGGCTCACAGTGACTGTCCCAAGGTCTCCCAATTTCTAGCTTACAGGTGAAACTCAAAAAATTAGAATATAATGCAAAAGTTCATTTATTTCAGTGACGCAACTTAAAAGGTGAAACAAATATATGAGATAGACTCCTTACATGCAAAGCAAGATAGTTCAAGCTGTAATTTGTCATAATTATGATGATTATGGCTTACAGGCTCATGAAACCCCAAATCTAACAATCTCAGAAAATTAGAAATATTAACATTGCAATCAATAAAACAGGACTTGTACATAGAACAATATCAGACCTCTGAAAAAGTATAAACACGTATATGTTTACTCAGGACTTGGTTTGGGGCCCTTTTGCAGCAATTACTGCCTCATTGCGGAAGTTGCATGAAGCTATCAGCCCTTTGGCACTGCTGAGGTGTTATGGAAGACCAGGATGCTTCAAATAGTGGCGCTTCAGCCTCTTCTGCATTGTCTCCTCATGTCTCTCATCCTTTTCTCTTGGCAATGCCCAATAGATTCTCTATGAGGTTCAGGTGAGGTGAGTTTTGCTGGCCAATGAAGGCGCAGTAATCCCTCACGGTCATTGAACAAGGTTTGGGTGCTTTTGGCCAGTGTGGGCAGGTGCCAAAAATCCTGCTTGAAATGAAATTTAACATCCCCATAAAACTCCCTCTGTGGAAAAAGCATGAAGTTACTCCAAAATCTCCTGGTAGATGCTGCATTGACTGGTGGACTTAATGAAGCACAGTGGACCCACACCACAGATGGCATAGTTCCCCAAATCAAACACGAATCTAGAATTCACATTGGAGCTTCAAGACTTCTTGCAGTGTGTGCCTCTCCATTCTTCTCCAGACTCTTGGGTCCTTGGTTTCGCCAAATGAGATGTAAAAGTTGCCTCTCATCAGAAAAGAGGACTTTGGACCACTGAGCAACAGACCTCATTTTTGTTTTTCTTTGAGCCCAAGTAAGACATTCTGACATGTTTTGTTGTTCAGAGAGTGGCTTTGACAAGAGGAATAATGACATTTGAAGCCCATGTCAGGATCCGTCTGTGTGTGGTGGCTACTTGAAGCACCTGACTCCAGCTCAAGTCCACTCCTTGGTGAAAGTCCTCACACTCTGAATGGCCTTTTCTGACAATCCTCTCCAGGCTGCGATCATCCCTGCTGCTTGTGATCTTTTTCTTCAAGCACTTTCCTTTCCACATAACTTTCTATTAAATACAAGCACTTTGGGAACATCCAATTTCTTTTGCAATTATCTTTTTGAAGGCTTTCCGCTCCTTATGGAGGTGTCAAGTGATGAATTTTCTGCAACAACTGTCAGATCAGCAGTCTTTCCATGATTGTGATTCCTACTGAACCAGACCTGAGAGACCAATTTTAAAGGCTGAAGGAAACCATTTGCAGGGTGTTATGCGTTATTGTGATTAGAGTGGGACACTTTGAGCCTAGAATATTGAATCTTTTCACCATATTCTCATTTTCTGAGATTTTGGATTTGGGTTTTCATGAGCTGTAAGCCATAATTATCTCAATTATGACAAATCACGACTTGAACTGTCTTGCTTTGCATGTAATGAGTCTATCTCATATATTAGGTTCATCATTTAAGTTGCATTACTGAAATAAATTAACTTTTGCACGATATTCTAATTTTTTGAATTTCACCTGTATACCACCAAATGGTTTAAATCACACTCTGGGCATGAACACTTTAATTGTACTAATTTTGAAGAATACATGGAGAATATTATGTGGAATAGAAAGCTATTCTATTCAGACAGATCTGAATCATAAGTTATCATTTTGTATTTTTTTAATTACATCCATATGACAAGATGCAAAGCTATTCACCAGATACTGATATTGTCAAGAAAACTGCAAGTGTAGGCAGTCATCAGTAATTAACAATGATTCAAAGGCACCAATTAAAAAAAATCCTGAAATTATTAACTTGTGCATTTAATTTAGGTTTATTAAAATCCCACTGCTTTTCAATGGAGAGATCAAGGTAGATTTCAATTACCATAAAGAAGGAATGAATAATGAACAACCATTGTATGCTGGAATCTTAAAATATATAATTAAAATGTTTTTTAAAATTCTGTTGTTTCAATCAGTTCATGATAAAAAAAACCTTCATTGTTTCAGAAATACAGACATATATTTGAAAGTTTTCTGCATCCCCTTATTATGATTAAACTTTCTTGCCCCCATCTTATACAGAACATTTGTGCAATTACCTCATTAATTCTATCTATAGCCTTCTGTAGTCGATGGTAAACTTTCTGCAAATTAAATTACATAGCATTAAATCATACAGCATCCAGTAACGCAGAGCTATTTCTTAATTTTATCTCCTCTGTTCAAAGCTCCTGCCATGTTATATGATTTTACTCTCAGAAACTCTTTGAAGATACAAATGAGGTTAGCTAGCAACCAATTCAACTAATATTTTTCAGTCACAGTAGCATTTAAAGAAAGTGGCGAGGCTTTATGCAGCCAATCACTGAACCACTCCATCTGAGCTTTTATTGACTCAGAGGGGTTGGGTTTTATGAGGATTGTTAGCTTAAAGAAAGATAAAGGATAGAAACTTCTGAGGCATTTTGTGAACTATTTTTTATAAAGCTCTTCATTCTCAATATGGTTCTCATAGTTCTTTTCTTTTGTCATTAAACTTTCCCAATTAAACAATACAATGCCATTTTATTTTAGCAGAGATTTGTTGTAACAGTTGGTGAAAGTATTTATTCATAGGAGATGAAAAAGGCTATGCAACCAGTTCAACTGATTAATTTCATCATTTAAAATGCTGCAATTACCTAATGAGCAAAAATGCTGCAATTACTACTTATAAGTGCAAATATATGATTATTAGATTTGTTGGCTATCAGTTAGTGAACAAGTTATTTGTGAACAATTCTACATTTATTCCAATTACAGTCTTTATCATAGATGTCTATTGAGGAATTGGAGATAATCTTAAGAACGATAGAAAAGAACAATAAAAAAACTTTAAAATAACCATGAGAAAGAAACCTAAAATAATCCCAGCTCATTTTGCTTAGTAGTAGAAGGGACAGAGAAAATTAAAAGGTTTTCAGCATTCTGATACAAATCCATAATAAACAAGCATGCAGGGAACCTATGCAGTAATTTTTGTTTATCCCTTGCCTTAAGGGATAAAGGATATCTGAGGATATTATAACATTGGCCATATTTATTTTCAGTTCTCTTCCAAATGACCCTAGCATGATATTTGTCTTTCTAACAGCAAATGAAGACTCTAATATTAGCATCACAATATATTTGTAGGTATTGCAGTATCTTGAAACTTTCAAAATATGCATAGGTGTTGCTAATGGCTAGGTCCCACTGGCCGACGGATGCAAAACGTATGCATAAAGGACACAGCGGACGAGCAAAATTTCGGGGGTGGC
>BHFT01037026.1:0-19970 GCA_004320025.1 Laticauda laticaudata
CCCCCCCCCCCAGCTCTGTTTTTGTTGGCAGGCCAGTCCTTTGCCATTTCCAGGGCCAGATCTAAGCACCCCACAGGCCGCATCTGACCTCCGGGTCTCAAGTTTGACACCCCTGCTCTAAAAGTAGAATTTTATTCTGATGATGAAAGGACTTCTCCTCCTTCCAACCGTCCATTTCCTGAAATTTTATCTTTGCGTGTATTTCCGAGTTGCCGAGTGGACTCAGCCTTCCTTAGCAGAGAGAGAGAAAAAAACCCACCCGATCCAGGCTAACCGGGATTTACCTCAGCACTCTAGAAAGTTCCCCCAGAAGATCCCGCTTCTCCTTGGTCAGATCTCCCTGAGCCCTCAAGGCACTGATCACTCCGGCGTAGGCTTCCAATTCTACACAGGGGAGGAAACAAGGAAGAGAGGCTGAGATTCACAGGATGTCGCAGGGAATGACAAAGGGATGTGAAAATGGACGTCTTGTCGACTCTCCCTTTTAAGAATACCTGTTCTGACCTAGGCTTCCCAAAAATCACAAAGCAAGTCTCCTCATCCCGACAAAACTTTATTTAGGCTAAAGGGAATTCCTCTCCAGCAAAATTCCAGCCAACGGTCTTTCAAGAGAGTTCACAATGCCAGACTTTTATCAGGCTGGGAGAGTTGCCAGGCCGATATCTTCCAAACGCCACTCTGTAGCAGCAATTTCTTGGCAAGGAGTCAGGAACAGATCTTTACCTTAATGAATTGAACTAATTGTCTCCTGCAAGCCCTACTCCCCTTTTGCTCCTCTTTATTCCCTCTGGGAGGGACCATTCAGCGTCCCCCTGTTCCCTTACTCCCGAGTTGACCCTTGTTTCTTAGCTGTTCCCTTCTTCTGGCAGCTCTGCGCATGCGCACACCGGGAAGAGGCTCCAGCTGTTCTTCTACCTCACTGATCTGCGACTCTGAAGGCAGCTGATAACTGTCGGACGGCCCTGGCCCCATCTCTACCTCCAATGCAGAGCCCTCGTCAGAGCCTTCCTCAGACTCCAGGACCAGTTCCTCCCCAATCTCCTCACTGTCCAAGTCTGCCTCCAGCTCCGCTGACGGGCCACAATACTACAAGGAAAGATCATAGGAATATTTCTGGCCAAGGAAAGTGAGAGACAAACTAAGTCAAAGTATTCTGACTTCAAATTATTCCTCACCATTAGTGAGGGGATCTACTGCAGATCCCATCAGTCAGAGAACTCTGGCTGTCAGGACCCAGAAGAGCCTTCAATGCTGCAGCACTCGCCCATTGGAACATCTCCAGGGTAAGATCTGCCCCCAACCTCCTATCCGTCCATACCAGCCTAACAACTAGGTTCTGCAAATTGATTGTTGTGGCCTGTTGGCCTCTCCAGCAGCCAAATCAGAGGAAGAGGCAGCTGCGTGGTAGTCAGGGTCAGCATCAAGGCAACCAAAGAGCTGTGAGGGGAAAGAGGAAATGGAGCTGGCAGAGAGAGAGAGAGAGAGACAGAGAGAGAGACAGAGACGGAGCCTGAGCCGTCCGTCACCCCTCAGATGGAAAGTCAACAGCCCCCAGGTCTGGAGGTGGCTGATGAAGAAGAGGAGGAACAGTTGGGTCCAGTGCCTGACACATGGATGCTCAGAGGCAGAGGAGAGAAGAGCAGTGGAAATCTATGGCCCGGTCCTCGGGACAGAAGAGCCACTGCTGCTAGCGAAGCCTCACCCAAGCTCTGGGGATAAAAGGCAGGGGGCGGAGACAAATAGATGTGGCACACAACTATTTATCTCCCGGATGGATGGACTTGTTAGCCTGCAGTGAGAGAAAACTTTTGGCGGGGGCTGCTAGCACTCCTAATAAAAGGAATCATTGTGTCAACTGCATTCTTGGCTTGCTCTCGAGTTACCATAGGCAGGAGTGTGGGGGGGGGGGGGGGNGGGGGGGGGAAACTGGAGCATCACGGCAGCCACAACCAGAAGCACATTCCATGCATGCTTTCTTCAAAGCTCGATCCAAGGCTATCGGGAGCAACTGGAGAGGTGTGATCTCTACAGCCCAGGAAAGTGCTCAGTTGGAGAATGTTATTTATGACATACCCTAGAACAGTGGTGGCTAACCTTTCTGGGCTCCTGTGCCAAAAATTGTGTATGCGCTTGCATGCCAGCACCCAGAAGGCAATGTGAGCTCCCCACGCTTCGTGCTCATGTGCACAAAATCCTCCCTCCTTACCTGCACTGCACCTCCCAGCTGATTTTTGGGCCATTTGAGGCTTTTTTCAGCCACCCAGAGGCTTGAGGACAGCTTCTGCAGCCTTTGCAGGCCGAAAAATGGACCCATTTTGTCACTTTGGTATTTCTGGAAATACAGGAAGTGACAAAACAGGCCTATTTTTAGGCCTGCAAAGGTTGCAGGAGCTGTCCTCAAGCCTCTGGGAGGCCAAAAAAGGCCTCAAACAGGTCGAAAATCAGCTGTGAGGTGTGCACATGTGCAGTGAAGTAAATTTGCCTTCAGCTCGCGTTCCAGCACAAATGGCTCTGCGTGCCACCTGTGGTACGCGTGCCATAGGTTCGCCATCACAGCCCTAGGGGAAGGGGGTAAACAGGGTCATAGGTGGGCCGTAAATTACATGAGGCAGAGATGACTTCATTTGGGTATTCCTAATAAGTAACTGGATTTCTTTTGAAACTTGGCTTGAGGCTTGTGGCTTAATTAAGGGCACTGTGGGAAACCCTGACACATTGATTTAAGTAAAGAGGGTTTGTCATGTTTAGGGAGCCGAGTCAGAACACTTAGCCACTTTAAGACTTGTGAACTTAGACTCACAGAATTCTCATGGTTGGCGGGGGGATTCTTGGGAGTCGAAGTCCACAAGTCTTGAAGTGCCAAGTTTGGAGACCACGACCGGCCACAAGCATAACAGAAGAACATGGTTGTGTGGAGACACCATAAAGGATGCGGGAGACAACTATTCATCTCCCAGACAGATGGACTTGTTAGCCTGTGGTGAGAGAGAAACTTTTTGCCAGAGCTGCCGGTGGTCCTAATAAAAGAATCTTTGAGTTCACTTCAGAGGGTTTGTCATGTTTGGGAAGCTGGCTCAGCACATTGATCTGGCGACCAATGGGGTAGTTCTACTCTGGAGGGGGCTGCTAAATTAACAGCAGATTCCCCCTCCCTTCCACTCTCTGCTCACCAACATTCCTCTTTATTGTACTCCTTCTATAAGGGCAATTCTTTTTATTTTATTTTTAAAAAACAAAATTACAAATCTCTATTTACATTAACAGCATTGTGTCATTAATATATTTGCTTTTATACCTATACATCAATTCTTATTTCTCTAGTCTACCCATTTATACCACCTATCCCAAATCGCATAATAGTCTGACTCATCCTTGCCTTTTAATTCCGCTGTGAATTTATCCATTTCTGCACAGTCCATTATTTTTTGTATCAGATTCTCTTTGGATGGTATCATTTCTGTTTTCCAGCACTGTACAAAGGCTATCCTCGCCGCCTTTATACGTGTAATGATGTAATGGATAGATTTGCTAAATTGTCCCTTAATTATTCCTAATAAAAATATTTCCAGTTTAAGTTCTAATTGTTGTTCTGTAATTTCTAGTAGACATCTTTGTATCCTCATCTAATTTTTTTTGCTTCTGGGCATTGCCACCACATATGAAAAAATGTTCCTATGAGGGTGATTCTTAAGATAAACAAAGAAACCCCATTTGGAATTGCATAAAACCCTTGGAATCAGAGAGGGATTATCTGATACAACAAAATCTTGTGAAAGGTTTTGGGTGGGGAGAATCCCTTGAAGCCCCCACCAATAAGATCTCCCATACTTCCCCCGCCCCTTGGTGCTTTGGCATGCGCTACTTCATACCTACTTTGCACCAACTTTTCTCCTTGAGATAGATCTAAGGATCTTGTCCTTCCCTTCCAGGCTCTACTTACCCAATTTACGGAGGACTCTTTTGCATTCATCCCTGCTGAGGTCCAGAAGTGTTGGCCACACCACCGGCATTGTTCCTCCGTCAGTCGGCTCCCGCAGAGCTCAGCCTCCCTGTGAAAACACAGAGAGTGTTAGGGGGAGAATGACCTCCTGTGCAAACTTTTGTGCCCACCAACAATCCTGGGTCCCTAGTGTATCCCCTGTGGAAAGAGAACTAGACCTTCAAAAAACGAACAAGGAAGAGTGGCAAGGGACCTTGGAGGTCATCTAGTCCAGGGGTCGCTAACCTTTTGGACCTCAGGGACCACCAAACTCATAATTTTAGATCCCAGGGACCACTAACTGGTTCTTGGGTGGGCCTAGATTTTAGGATGTGCTGCCAGGTGACTTGCTGAATGGCTGTAGTAAATATTATAAATTATTTATATAAATATTTGAATTTTTAATAAAAAGAGCAAAACTTTACCTAAAATTCAGGCAAAAGCAGCAGAATGAGTTACTCACAGAATCACAGATTGGTTCAGAAGATCTATCTTAATTGGCTAGCTCCAATCTTCACATAAAATTTGCTTGCAAAACTCAAAAAATTAACTACAACAGCACCATGTATGTAAATATTGCATTTTTTGTTAAAAAAAGAGCAAACTTTTACCCAATTCAGGGAAATTGAGGCAGATTGAGTTGCTCAAGAAAATCATCAGTATCTATTATCTCCATCGTGCTACTGTGTCTGTCACATAAAATGTGCTTGCCATAGTCGCACTGAATAAGAAGCTTCAGTCCTTAAGGAAGGTTGGCTCTGCTTAAAAGCAGGCTGAAATCTAAAGACTAGCTAAGAAAGCAAAAAATCCAACCATTTCCTGCTTCCTAGCTAATCTATAATTCCCGGCACAGCAAAAGATGATGGTCGAAAAAAGGAAATATAGCAATTTAGCAGGCAAGTTTCCAGGAAAGGAAGTGAGTGGGCGGGAATTCCCGCGGGCCATGTGGCAGCGCAGCCTTGTGTTTCTGCGCAGCCTATTATGCTTTTGGGATGGTGCTCTGGAGGTGAGATTTCCTGCAGCCCACCAAAATTTCTCAGCGGCTCACCATTGGCGACCACTGATCTAGTCCAACCCTTGCTCAGCAGCAGACACTATACCATTCAGAAAAAATGGCTGCCCAACTCATTCTTCAAAGCCTTTTCAGTGCTTGGACACTCACAACTTCTAGTGGCAAATCGTTCCTGGTTAAATATCCTCATTGTTAGGAAATTTGTCCTTAGGGCCAGGTTGCTTCTCTCTTATAGTTTCCAGGCAAGCACTCAGATGAGCGCCTCGTGGGATGCAGGCAGGACCATCAGGAGTGAGTGCTGCCTTCGGAGATGTGTGGAGGCTGTCAGCAACGAGAGAGAGTTCCCGAGGAGGCCTGTGCTCAGTGCACGTGCACGCGACTGCTCAAAGGAAAGAGCAGCTGCAGCAGCACGGGCGACTCGGCAGTAAGCTGCAAGTGATGCAATCTCCCTTAAGGATAAAAAGCCAGCCTGAGAGCCGGGATTTTCTTTTGCAGAAAAAAAAGTTGCCTTTGACTTAATCTTGTGACATTCAGACTCTCTTAGTTTTGTTTGGAGACTCTTGTGTTTGAAATATTTCTGGCCAAAACTTTATCTAGCGTTCTGCTTCCAGCACCACCTTGCAATGTCCTTCTTATCAGAGACAATTATTGGACAGCCTGTTAACTGGAAGGAACGGAATTCGTCTAAAGAATCATATAAAAGTTTGTGTACCTCTTTCGTGTTGTTCCTTGAAAAAGTTTGGGTAGAACAAACTATTCAGAAGGGCGCTGGACATACACAGAGATGCCACTTTGGTGTTGCTGTTAAGGTATTTTCTACCTTGTGATCTGACTATCAAACTCTCAGAATTCCAACAGTCAACATTCTGCGGCTCCATTTAGATTGTAAACAGGACCACATTAAAAAGCGCTATATTGAAGAGGTCATGGCTTCAACTTATGACCATGCATCATCGACAGGGTCACATGATCCCCTTTCGCGACGCTTCTACAAGCAAAATCAGCGGGGGAACCAATTAAACAACCGGTGACTCACGGTATCAAACCCACATGATTCTCTTAACAAGCATACAGCAAAAAAGTCATAAAACAGAGCAAACTCAGTTAACCAATGTCTCACTTAATGTTGGGCCCGTTCGGGCGAAATCAGACTAGCTATATTCAAAAATGTAGCAAATTTGAAGGAGGTATGACCCTTTTTTTACGTTTGGCATGCAGAAATACTGACAGGCTGCCCTGGTTAAAGGCCTGCCATCCCAAATATTCTATGGAGATTTTCAGTCACGCAAGTCATGTTATCTCCCTTAAGTGTTTTTTACAAAAAAAGCAAGTGACTTTCCATTTTTTCCCCCTTTTGAAGACGTTTCCCTTCTCATCCAAGGAGTTCCCCCTCTGAAGTGAAGAACTTGAGGAAGCTTCATTGGATGAGAGCGAAATGTCCCATTGGAAAACAAAATCCGCTGCCTTTTTTGAAAAAAGCCACCCTTGGGACGACCTACATCCCAAAACTACGTGACAATTTTATATTGCCAGGATGCTTTATTTTGGAACCAGGCAATGAAAACTCTCTTGATGTAAAAATCTGCTAGTCAAAATTTACCGCAACTACCCTTTCCCCAAAAAATACACCTATCCCGAAAGCAAGTCCTAACTTATTACCACCAAAAGCCCCCCCCCCCAAAAAATAAGCCTTAATTAAGATGCCTGTCCCACTCCAGAGGGATGGCGTAAAAAATAAGCTAGGGTGGGATGAGGGGTTGGAGCTCCCTACTACTGACAGTTGTAGCCAGCCTGACACACCCCGACACCGCCTTGATGCCCATTTCTTCGTGCGCCGGCAAGCTGGCAAAGGCTTCTTAGAAGCCTTCTGGAGCTGCTAACAAAGCTCTGGTCGATCCGAGTCTTTGTCGGCTGCAGAGGCCTTCAAGAAAGCCTTCCAGCCGCAGAAGTTCGCGAAGACTCTGACAGCGAAAAGCGAGGCGGGGGTTGATGCACGCAAGTGAGGTTAGTCAGTGCGATGAAACGTCCCCCAAAAATAAAACTCGCGTGCCTTGTTTAAAAATAAAATATCCTTTAACTGAGCAGTTAAAAGGAAAAGAAGCAGCTGGCAAGCTCCAACCTTACTCTGAGAAGCACAGAGCCGAGAGAAACAAGCCTGAAGATGATGAATGATACTTCATCGAAACGTCGCCTAGAACTTCAGCTATGTATGGCAAAGATGTAGCACTTCGTCTAGTTCTGGGAAATGCGAAGGTGCTTGAATACAACCATCCAGCTATTATTCTCCAGGTGTCCAGAAATTAAGTGGATTGTTCCAGAACAGGAAGGTTGTGGTTTATTGTGAGAATGACAGTCACATCATCCCAGAGTGCTGGATAACATTCCTTCTCTGGAGCGTGCTTCACTTCTTGTGAAGCTCGATGCTCAACCTGAAGAAGCCATTTATTTATTTGCTCTTGTGACGCAGATCCGGTGCTCCCACAACAGCAGCGCAATCTCACAATTGCACACACAACCCCAGAGGGCATTATAATAAGGAGAGGAATTGCACCGCCCAACACGGAAATTGCAGGAAATGAAACAGCTTGGAAATGAGGCACGGTTTCCAAAGGCGGTTCTTCACCCACAACAAATAACCAAGCAAAAAGGTGGTGTGTGGTTTAGGCAAATCCTGCCATCCACAGAGCGGCAACTAACTGGCCAAGTTCAAGACACACCACGCCCGCTTTCCAGAGGGCCTTTTTCAGCATATGGAAGGAGGTAAAGAGGCCCAAAACCTTCCGCAAAGAATGTCAGGCTTTTCTTCTTGAAAGTCTAACAGATTAAGACAGAGTTGGAAGGGACCTTATAGGCCATCTAGTCCAACCCCCCCACCCAAGCGGAGACCTTACACCATTTCTGACAAATGGCAGCCAATCTTTCTTGAATTTAGGGTGTTTCCCCCTGCAAATTAGTGAGAGCAAGCTCTCAAACTCGAGAGCTGTAAGACTTTGTGGACTTAAACTCCAGAATTCCTCCTCTTCATGTAGCTCAGGAATTTCTGGAGTTGAAGTCCGGAGCAGGAGTCTTATTACTTGCCAAGTTTGAAACCCTGCAATTTTAGAGCAATATGAAGGTCTGGGTGTTCCTCAACGACAGCCACGTGCAGCGAAAATTTCTTCAGATGTTAAAACATGGAATTTGCCCCATTTTACCAAACCTTTCTTTGGCACCATGTTGAATCACTCGGTTGTTAGGATAGAACATGGCTTGCAAAGGCTCGGAGGATAGTACCAGCAGCCACTGATACCGAGAGTAATCCTACCCTCTGATGAGTTCGAGCAAGAGCCTGTTTTGGTCTGATGTGAAGCACAGACCCAGAAAACTAGGAGATTGTATTTCTAGTTCCCACCTTAGCCATGAAAGGCAGCTGAGGTGACTTTGGCCAAAATCACAGAGCTGAATTCTCAGTCCCGCCTTAGCCATGAAAAGCCAGCTGGGCGACTTTGGCCAATCACCAGAGACGGAGTTCAGTCCCGCCTTAGCTATGAAAGCCAGCTGGGCCGACTTTGGGCCAATCACCAGTGAGACTGGAGTTCTAATCCCGCGCTTAGCTATGAAAAGCCAGCTGGGCGACTTTGGCCCAATCAGCCCAGGGACTGGAAGTTCTAGTCCCGCTCTAGCTATGAAAGCCAGCTGGGCGACTTTGGGCCAATCACCAGGAGACCAGGATTCGAGTTCCCGCCTTAGCTATGAAAGCCAGCTGGGCGACTTTGTCCAGGTCCACCAGGAGACTGCGGAATTCTAGTCCCGCTTTAAGCTATGAAAGCCAGCTGGGCGAGCTTTGGGTCAATCACAGAGACTGGGATTGCTAGTCCCGCCTTAGCTATGAAAGCCAGCGGGCGACTTTGGCCAATCACCAGGAGACTGGGATTCTAAGTCCGCCTAGCTAGAAAGCAGCTGGGCGACTTTGGGAAATTACCAGGAGGACTGGATTCTAGTCCCGCCTTAGCGATGAAAGCCAGCTGGCGACTTTGTCCAGATCACGCAGGAGCTGTGGAGTTGCTAGTCCCGCCTTAGCTATGAAAGCCAGCTGGGCGACTTTTGGTCCAATTCACCAGAGACTGGGAAGTTCTAAGCCCGCCTTAGCTATGTGAAAGCCAGCTGGCGACTTTGGGCCAATCACAGGAGACTGGGAGTTCTAGTCCCGCCTTAGCTATAGAAACCAGCTGGGCGACTTTGGCCAATCACCAGAGAACTGAGTTCTAGCCCGCCTTAAGCTATGAAAGCCAGCTGGCGACGTTGTCCAATCGACCAGAGACGGAGTTCTTAGTCCCGCCTGAGCTATGAAACCAGCTGGGCGACTTGGACGTCAATCACCAGGAGACTGGAGTTCTAGTCCCGCCTTAGCTATGAAAGCCAGCTGGGCGACTTTGGGTCAATCACAGGAGACTGGGATTCTAGTCCCGGCCTTAGCTATGAAAGCCAGTGCTCGAGGCGACTGTTGGCCAATCACCAGAGACTGGGAGTTCTAGTACCCGCCTTAGCATGAAAAAGCCAGCGGGTGAACTTGGTCAAATTCACCAGGAGACTGGAGTTCTAGTCCCGGCTTAGCTAGAAAGCAGCTGGGCGACTTTGCCGGTCAATCACCAGGAGACTGGGGAGTTCTAGTCCCGCCTAGCTATGAAAGCCAAGCTGGGACGGACTTTGGGCCAATCACCAGGAACTGGGATTTCTTAGTTCCCGCCTTAGCTATGAAAGCCAGCTGGCGAACTTTGGGTCAATCACCAGAGACTGGAGTTCTAGGCCTGTACCCGCCTTAGCTATGAAACCAGCTCGGCGATTTGGCCAATTCACCAGGAGACTGGGGAGTTCTAGTCCCGCCTTAGCTATGAAAGCCAGCTGGGCGACTTTGGCGGCAATTACCAGGAGACTGCGTAGTTCTAGTACCCGCCTACTATGAAAGCCAGCTTGGGCGACTTTGGGCAATTACCAGGAGACTGGGAAGATTTCTCGTTCTACATTAGCATGAAAATCAGTGGGGTGGATTTGAACCACCTATCTCTCTGAGTCCCAAGACCCTCACAGGATTGTTGTTGAGAAAATAGGAGAGGAAGGATATCTTTGCTGCCTTGAGTTATTTGTAAAAATAATAAAGGCAGGATACAAATAGAATATAAACAGATAAATAAATAGAATAAACAAAACAAACAAATAAATAAATAAAATGGCTTCCTTTCAAGGTTGAGCATCGAGCTCCACAAGTGCAAAGCACGCTCCAAGAAGGAATGTCAATCAGCACTCTTGGATAATGTGACTGATTCAACACTAAACCACAAAACCATTTCCTTTCTGGAAAATCCACTTTAAATTTCTGGACCCACCCTGGAATAATAGCTGGATCGGTGTATTCAAGCACCTTCCCGCATTCCCAAGAAACTAGACCCAAGTGCTAATTTTTGCACATACCTAGCTGAAGGTAGTGTGAGGGGAGCACGTATGTTTAGTGTGAGAGACAAAAGCAAAGCAGAAGTGTTACAAAATCTAAATCTGTTTATTCACTGTCCTAATTAAGCAACTTGTGAGTTCCTTGCATGAATTCTGGTGATCTGTAATTTCTTCTAAAATCTTGTGGGGACCCCCGCTAAAAAACAAACCACAAGTAATCCTTACTTACAATTGTTCATTTATCGACCATCAGCCAAACAAGGCATCCAAAAAAGGACTATGACTGTTTTTTCACTCTTATATCTTGGTTGCGTCCCAGTGATCACACATCAAAAATTCAGATGCTTGGTCCATACTTATGATGGCTAAGCATCCTCCGAGTCACCCCGATCCCCTTTTGCCAACCTGTCCAACAAGCAGAACAATGGGAGCACTCAGCACCATGTGACAAACTTACAAGCATGCAGTCAATTCACTTAACCAACCTTGGCAAGAAGTCGTCAAAACGAGGGCAAAAACTCACAAAAGCCACTTAGCAACAGAAATGTTGGGCTTGCTTGTGGTCATAAGTCAAGGACTACCTGCACCTCCTCAGAATGTCACCAGTGATGTGCAATTCAATACCCAACACACAAACCAGCCTGCCCCAATGAGTAACCGGGACACTCTCTTGGCAAAAAATTATGAACTGTCAATCGAAAAGAAATGACTGATTTATCTCCATTTCATTCCAGAATCCTTTGAAATCCCCATAAATTCTCATTTCAAGATCTATTAGATTCCCCCAAGTTACATTCAATACTCATCATACAACGTCCCTGCCTCCAATGCGTAACCAGACACGACTTGGCGCTAAAATATGATCAGTCCAAAACCACAAGATAATTTGGGTTCCCGTTGAAATTCATTTCCCAGAATCCTTTGGGAATCCCCCTAAATTCTCATCAACATCTGTAAGGTCACTGTGTTGCATTCAATATTCATCACACACTAGTCCTGCGGCAATGGAGCTACATAGACTTAACTAAAAATGTCGTCAAAACAGACCAAAATCCAGTTTATCTTGGAAATTTTTCGATTCCCAGAATTCCTTGGAATCCCTAAAGATTCTCATTCAGATCTCCTAGTGAGATATTAGAATATGATAGAATAGAAAAAAAGAATAAGTAGAACAGAACAGAAAAGAACAAGCAAATTATAAAAAAAATAGTGAAAAATAGAATAGAAAGAATAAAATAGAAAAAGAATTAGAATGGTATGAATATAGAAAATAAAATAGAAAGAACAGTAAAAATAGAATAAGAGCAATATATCGATGAATATAGAAATAGAATAGAAAAGAATAGTGAAATAAGAATAGAATAAGAAGAAAAACATGAGAATAGAATGGACAGGAAAGAATAAATAGGAATAGAATAGATGATATAGACAATAGAAGAGAAATAGAAAAATAGAAATAGAATAAAATAGAAAAAATAGAATAGAATGAATACAGAAGAAACTGAATAGAATTACAACAGAAAAGAATAGAAGAATATAGGAAATAGAATAAATAGAATAAAATAGTATAGAAAAAATAGAATAGAAAATAGGAAGGGGAAGCTAGGGATAAAAAGGAGGAAGGGAAACTGGAAGGAAAAAGTGGCAAGGGAAATAGCGGGGAGAAGATTCCAAAAAGAGGGAGAAAGGAAACCAGAAGGGTGGGAAAAAAAGGAGAAAGGAAAACTAGAGAAGATGCAAAAAAAAAAAGGCGGGCGGGGGGCAAACTGAAAGGAAAAAGAGGAAGGAAAATAAAAGAAGATGCCAAGAAAAGGAGTAAGCGGAACCAATGGGATAAAAGGGGCGAAGGGAAGCTAGAGAAGAGATGCAACACCCCCCCCAGAGTGGGGGGGACACACCAATCAGATCCTGCAGAAATCAGGGGGGATGAAGAAGCCCCCCTGCGCCCCCCGCAAAGGGTGGGGGGGGCAGAATTGAGAGTGGGAGAGGGGCAGGAAAACATCAATCTTTCCTATTTTTCCGCAATCTCATCCAAAGGACCCCCCCACCCCAAGTAATTCAGCTTTGATTCCCCCCCCTTTGTAACCACCACCCCCCGCCGCTGTCTGGAGGATGGAGTTTGTCGCCCCTTCCCTCCCATCCCCCGCAACACACGCCTATACACACTTTCCAAGGAATTCCCCCCTCCCAGCCAGAGACAGGGGATGATGGGGGGAGGGGACACGAGAGGGTTGGCGAGGGAGTCGCGGCGGCCGGGGATGATGGGACCGGTCGGGATACAAAATAGAGGCGTGTGTGTGTGTGTTGCGTGTAAGAGGAGGGAAGGCGGCCGTGGCTGCTGGGAATGAGAGTAGCGGCAAGGCTGAGGGAGAGGCATCCCCCTCCCCCCTGGTTGGGGATAATGGGCTTTGCAGTCCCTCCTTGCACTACCAACACCAACACCCTCCCTCCCCATCATCCACCCCTCGCCCGCCCGCCGGCCCGCCCCCCGCCAGNCCCCTCGCCCGCCCGCCGGCCCGCCCCCCGCCAGGCCCCCGCGGACCCACCTGCCAGCCCTCCCCGGCGCCACCATCGACCCCTCCGCCCCGCGGCGGCCGATGGGCTTCGGGGCACCTTCGCGGTTTGTTTGGCGGCTCCCGCGGAAGCAGCCAAGATGGCAGGGGAGCGCGCCCAGTACGCCTGCGCGGCGGCGCCCGTAGCATGCTGGGGGATGTAGTCCCGCCCTCGTGGCCTTCTCGGTTGGGAGGGAGGAATGAGGAGAAGGAGGAGGAGCCTCGTCCCCAAAAGCAGGGCAGGGCGGGTGGGAAGGGGTGTAGAGACGCGGTCGCATGGAATGCGCCTTCCACTTCCGGTTCCCTGTCGCAGCTCCGGCTTGCGGGGCGGGAAGGAAGGAAATGGGGGACCACCGAACGAAATGCACAGCCAGGAGGCTTTAGATGTCAAAATTAACTGTAAGGGAGCCAGCGAATCCTCATCCGCGCTGTGTGATTTTAGCCGCTGAGCATCCAAACGAAAAATAAAGGAAAGGGGGTTCTGCAAAAAAAACAACAACCCATGGATTATGTGGGCTTTCTCTGATCCAATGATTTTTGTGATTCTATGAATAATATGCACCAACCCAGTTAGATCTTCAAGCCACTCTAAAAGCAACCCGGTTTGGCCTCCTTATTCGCCCCCCCCCTCCCCGCGCATCAGCTGCAGGTTAGAAAACTCCGCCACCGGAAATCAAGGGCGAGCACCTGCAAGACTTTGGGAATCAGATCCCCTTTGGGGATCAGATCGGGAGAAAAACGCGAGGTACGGCTAGCGAAGTGGGACACGGGGCTTCTTTTCGCGTTTGGAATTCTGGGTCCAGGGATTTAAAGAGGCGCTTTAAGACAAAGAAGCAAGGATGGAATTCCAACTCCTGGGAAGATCCGTTTGTTTTTAATGGCATAAATAAACCTGATGGAGTTAAACTAGTTTCCTAGGAGCACTTTTTGCCTTTTTTATTTTTGCAAAACCCAGGGTTTTTTAAAAAAATAATAATCAGCCAAATCAAAAATGAGTGAACCGCGTGTGTGAAAATTCAGCTCTTTGTTCTTTGCGATGCAATCTATTTGCTTAATTTAAAGGGGAAAAACAACATTCCCCCCCCCCCCCCCCNNNNCCCCCCCCCCCCCGAAATCTTTCTTGGAAAGTGAATGGCAATTGCCAGAAGGAGATGATGAACCATAATATTTTTCTTATTTTTCCGGCCGCTGTTTTAAACGAAGAGGAGGAGAGGAAGGAAGAAGCTCTGCTGCAAAAATTCCCAGCAGAAAACAGAAGATTTGAGTGAATATAAAGGATTTCTTTGTTCAATCGGAAAAGTTAACACGTGTAGAAGCCAAATTAGAATTGTGGGCTTTGCAAGGGGAGGTGGGAAATGCGGGTCTTTCTTGCCATCTAGTTGCCCTGCGGCGCATTGCAGCGCAGAGCCAAAAGCCCTAAATAAATCGAGATTTCTAACTGTGTGCTGAGCAAGGAATTTTTCAAACTTGGTCATTTAACATGTCCCAAAGGGTGCTTTTTTTTCCCAAGAGACAATAACTGGACATGCTTTGTTATCCCTTGAAGGCGTTTTGCTTCTTATCCAAGAAGCTTCCTCAGTTCTGACTAAATGATGCAGAAGGGAAGGATTTATACTGAAAGGACTATAAACACGGTCCATTCTGCAGTCCCAAGAAGGCTCCACACCCATTTGCACTACTCAAATGACCCTGAGGATGCAAACAAACCTCCAAGAGGCCTCAACAATCCCCAGAAAGAGTACTAACAACCAGATGATTGCAAGGAAAATATCAATCCTTCCATTCTTCCACCAAGCAGTCAGAGCTGAAGAAGCTTCTTGGATGAGAAGGGAAATGTCTTCAGGGAAACACCAAGAAAGTCCAGGGGCCTCTTGAAAAAAAAAGAGCACCTTTGGGACAACTATGTCCTGGAGGATTGAGAATCTTCATGGACATTTAAGATGGATGGATTTCAACTCTCAGAATTCCCCATTCAGCATGCTAGGAGTTGAAGTCAACCCATCTTAAGTTTGCCAAATTTGAAAAACACAATAACATGAAAGCCAGTTTGGTGTAGTCCACACCTGGCAACTTTTAAGACTTGTGGACTTTAACTCCCAGAATTCCTCTCAGCCAGCAGTCTGGGAGTTGAAGTCCACAAGTCTTAAAAGTTGCCAGGTTTGGAGACTTCTGGTGTAGTGGCTAGAAACTAGGAGACTGGGAGTTCTAGTCTTAGGCACAAAAGTCGGTTGGGTGACTTTTGGCCAATCAACAGGAGACAGAGTTCTAGTCCCACCTTAGGCACGAAAGCCAGCTGGGTGACTTTGGGCAAGTCACTCACTCTTAGCCCAAACCACCTCACAGGGTGGTTGTGAGAAAAAAGAGGAGGCTTGTTCCTATCTTGAGTTACTTATAAAGTAATAAAGACAGCATAATAAATAAACAAACAAGGTTAGGTATGTAGTATTCTGTGGGAAACCTGGCATTGTCTTTCCCCGTAGTTCAAAGCAGGATATCCTACCAAGGCATACAAGATGTCCTCAGCGTAATAATTTTGGTCATTAAGCATTGCAGTCAGGCAGCTGGACTCAATTTTCACAACCATTTTTATTGCAATCATTGAGCAACTCACTCAGTCATTAAGTGAATCGTGGTCCCTGAGCAAATCCAGCTTCTGCAATTTGTTTTGTTTGTCAGAAGCCAGCTGGGAAGGTTGCAAACAAGGATCAGGTCACCCCGAGAAGCTGCAATGATCATAACCACAAGCTGGTTAGTTATGCAATCAGATGACCATGAGGTTGGAATGAAGGTTGTAACTCCGAGGATCGGTTGTAAGTTGTATTTTCCAAGGCTGTTGTAACTTTGAACCATTGTTCAACAAACGGTTGTAACTCGAGGATGACCTGAATAGGTAGTCCTCGATTTACAACTATGATTGAGCCCAACATTTCAGCCGCTAAGCAGGACATTTGTTAAGTGAACTTTGCCCCATTTTACAACCTTTCTTGCCCCAGTTATTAAGTTGTTCAGTTAATAACATTGTTGTTAAGTGAAACTGCTTGTGATGACCCAGGGTGTGACACAAAAATAACCAAGTTACAGAAATAGAAGAAAGTCCCTTTAACTTGGCCCCAATGTCCAATGATCCCCAGCTGGATATCAAACTCCTGAAACAGTTTATGGAGGGAGTAAATGCATTCCGAAACCAAAGTAAAGTTAATTCGAAATAAAAAACCCAACACACTACACTGAAGGAATTACTACGGCAGGCAAGGATTATTAATTGCAGACTTCTACCAGGTAACGCAGCAACCACAGTTGGGAGAAAGCCAAAACACAGATAAGCTCTGACAATAATAATGCATGCTTTGCTTCCAGCAACTTTGCCATGCTCAGTTTGTCCTTTTAAACAGTCCTCTCAGCTGCAGACCATGAAGGGAATCAGGGCCCCTTCCTCCCCCGTAGACCATGACACTCACATTGCTCCCTTATCCGCTCCTCCCTGCGTGCCCTAGAATGATGGGCTTGGGTCTTCCTCTGAATGCCCATCCGGCCTGTGCCCTTCCCCAGTTTCCTCCACAGCCACACGACCACTCCCTGTCAGCTGTTTCATCTCTCCCCCTGAGTCAGACTCCAACAGGGGAATGACACTGCTTGTCAGAAGATTGCAAAAGGGATCGCGTAATCCTGGAACATTGCAACCATTATAAATATGAGTCAGTTGCCAAGCGTCTGAATTTTAATTACGTGACTACGGGGATGCTGCAACAGTTGTAAGTGTGAAAAACAGTCATGTCACTTTTTTTAGAGCCACTGAAACTCCAAATGGTCACTAAATGAACTATTGTAAGTCAAGCACTACCTGCATTATTATTTGTTTAAACACTGTAATTATTTAGTTGGAACCCGGCTTTAAGGGATATACGTGAATTCAATTTGAGATAATTTTTACTTACAATGCCAAGTTTAGTACTTAAGGCCAATTTTTGTTTTATACTTCCGTTTTAAACCATATTCTCAAAACCTCCCGATTAAGATCAGGAGTGTATTAAGAAAAGTTAATTATTATTATTATTTTTTGGAGTGTCATGGCCTAATTAAAATGCCCAAGCTTCTTAAGCAGTTATTCAACCTGGAAAAAAATTAAAACGTACCTGGTGGGCAAATCCTCTGAGGGAGAGAAAGAGAGAAAAAACATTTACCCCACCCACTGAATTGGGGAGGGTGATTTTGTTCCCCCTGGCAATTAATTAAAAAGAGAGAACAAGTCTAGAGGCTTGCATACAATTGTGTATTTCATGGTGCTTTGTATTGTTGTTGTTGTTATTTAATCTTTAGTGAGATTCACAGCTTTTGGGGCTGGTTGATAGCTCAACAGCTGGAGTCCTAACCAAGGACCTAGGAGCTATTCAGGTAGTGTTGGAGGATATAAGCTGATCCAAGTAGGGTGGTTTTTTTGTAGAATCAGGATTATTGTTATTATTATTATTATTATTATTATTGTTGTTGTTGTTGTTGTTGTTGTTGTTGTTATCTCAATCTATGTTTTCTTAAGTTTTCAGGGTATTTATATGTATGATATTCAGCTTTGTTCGGGTATTTATAGTTGTGCTTTTAAAAAAGACGTTTCGGCAAAATCTCATCTATATCTATCAATCTATCTATCTATCTGTCTGTCTGTCTGTCTGTCTGTCTGTCTGTCTGTCTGTCTGTCTGTCTGTCTGTCTGTCTATCTATCTATCTATCTATCTATCTATCTATATTTACTTATTAACTTTATTTGCTGTCCATCTAATGAAACAACTCTGAGCGGCTTATAAGATTCCGGGAATTCTGGGAGTTAAAGTCTGCACATCTTTAAACTTGCCAAGTTTGAAAAACTTTGGAATTCTGGGAGTTGAAGTCCACATCAACACTACCAAGCCAGATAATGTTAATGTATGGCAGGAGTCCTTCAAACTTGGCACTTTAAGACTTGTGGACTACAATTCCCAAGATTCCCCCTCCTGTTATGTTGGCTCATGAATTCTGGGAGTTGAAGTCCACAAGTCTTAGAGCTGCCAAGTTTGAAGAACCCCTTGATGTATGGTGTTGATGTATGGACTTCAACTCCCAGGATTCTCACGGGGCTCGTTTAAAATTCGCCCGATCAGACTTTGCGCACGCGCAGCTCGTTCCCCCCTCGGCGATCTCCCCCCCTTCCGTTCGCCCAGTTGAGAGGAGAGAAGCCCCGCCTCCCATTCTTTCGAATCGTAGGGCAAGTGCGCATGCGCGGCTTTGAGAGCACTTCTGCCCGGAATCTTTTTTTTTTCTCTCGCTAACCGTACAACAATAATAATAATTTTATTTGCAAACTTTTGCTTCTGCGGATCGCTAGGTAGGGGAGGAAGGCAAGGAATGCATGTGGAATTTTTTTTCCTATTTTGTGTTTTTAGTGGATTTACAGGGATACACGCAAATTAAAACGTGATGCTAAATACAAGGATTGGAAGCCTGTGTTCAGACGACAGGATGACCCAGTGACTTAGCCCATGCACTCACAACACGGAAAATTTGGTTGCTTTTTTTTTGCTAGGGTGTGCATCCAAGTTCTTTGGCCGGTGAATGCATCGATGCATCCTGCAGTACCCAGCATCTACGGAGTACAGACCCCTCACATCCTGGACATAAATTGTTTCAACTTTTCAGAATCAGAATAACAGAGTTGGAAGGAACCTTGGAGGTCTTCTAGTCCAACCCTTGCTCAAGAGACGCTATAGGGCACTGCGCACCAGAAGAACTAGACACAAGGACAGTAGTTTAGTTTAGTTCATTACCTCTGCACCTCGTACAAAAAATTAAATGCCCTCTTCAGGGTATATCATATACATAAGAAAACTATTTTTCATAATAAGGATGAGTGTTTAAACTCATTATATATTCTGATACTATATATAATTTGGAATAGATTTTACTGTTGGTGGGGACAGAAAGGAACGGTTTAAGATTGAAAAGAGTTGTTAAGAGTACATCTTGTGATTAGAGACTTAAATAATACCAAGAACATTGGAAGATGTAAGTAAGGATGAATAAATGTGTGTGTATGTGTGTGTGCATAAATGTATATAAGATCCATATTGTATTATATTTCACTAGAATGATGATCAAAAGTTATGTCAAAACGACTCCACCACGTTCAATGTTTTTTAAATGTTATGTTTAAATAAAAATTTAATTAAAAAATAAAAAATACAAGAGAAAGAAAAAAAAACTATTTTTCATTTCCCCACATGCCGTCCCTCTGCAAAACAACTGATACCGGCAACATGGTCCAACTATTCACTAACACTGCATTACTATTCTTCTCATCCTTCCTATTACCTATCTCCTTTTCTACTTACAACTATAACTTTGTTGGCTGTATTGTTACGATTTATATTGTTTCATTTAGTTTCCTATTATGATTTATGTTGATTGCTTGTTTAGTATCCTATGACTATCACTAAGTATTGTATCTTATGATTCATGATGAATGTGGTTTTTTATATACATTGGCAGCTTATGCACCAGAGACAAATTTCTTGTGTGTCCAATCACACTTGGCCAATAAAGAATTATATTCTATAAAGACTTCTATTTGAACAAATGCAAAAAAATCACTTTTTAGTGTTTCCATGCAAGGAAACGTGCAAGGAAGCATGCATAAGTGCACCAACCTGCCTACCGTCACTGTCCTAATGTTCCTTTTTATTCATATCCATTTCATGTTTAGATAGATAGATAGATAGATAGATAGATAGATAGATAGATAGATAGATAGATAGAATTCTTTATTGGCCATATATGATTGGACACACAAGTAATTTGTCTTGGTGCAAATGCTCTCAGTGTACATAAAAAGATACATTTGTCAAGAGTAAAGAATCATAAGGTGCAACACTTAATGATAGTTATAGGGTACAATAAGAATAGAATAGAACAGAACAGAACAGAATAGAATAGAATAGAATAGAATAGAACAGAATAGAATTCTTTATTGGCC
>BHFT01037028.1:0-37983 GCA_004320025.1 Laticauda laticaudata
TGCAAAGTTTTAGAATTTTTCTGTTTACATTTTCAAGAAGTAGCGCAAGGGAGGTCTGAATGATGAGATTTACCATGATATAAAAATAGATACTTAGAAATATTGAATGTTATAATTTTTTTGAATGCAGCAAATTTAATCCATTTCAATGAGATTTCATTGATACATAACAATAAGACTTAAAGGTGTTTGGCAGCTCCAATTGACAATCACAGAGGGAATTTTGCTTTTTAAGAATGTTTGAAGGAACATATAAAATTGTAAACAAAACAGACGAAAGTATAAGTATAATGAATAAAAAAGATATAACAATTGAATAAGAAGAAAATGAGATAACCATAAAACAAAATTAAGAGAAGTAAAGGGAGAAATAGTGAGAAGTTGGAAAAAGAGTAAAAGATATGAAGTTGAATACATAAGATGAATATGCATATGAAATTGTGTCTGTATGGAAATGTGATAACCGGGAACCATGCTGTACTCAAATAAGATGTTTTACTTGTTTTGTTAAAACTCAACAAAACTTTATTCAAAAAAAAAAAGAAATTGTGGGAGCTTCATCACTGGAGGCTTTCAAGAAGAGATTGGACCGCCATTTGTTGGAAATGGTGTAGGGTCTCCTGCTTCGGCAGGGGGTTGGACTAGATGATCCACAAGGCCCTTTCCAACTCTGTTAATCTGTCTCTTCACAACCTCATGGACCAGAGCACCAGGCTCCCTTGTCTTCACTGTCTCCCAGAGTTTGCTCAAATTCATGTTCATTTTGTCAATAATCCTGTCTATCCATCTCATCCTCTGCCATCTCCTTCTCCTTTTGCCTTCAATCTTTCCCAACAGCAGAGACTTTTTCCAATGAATCCTCTCTTCTCATTAGGTGGCCCAAGTATTTGAGCTTCAGTTTCAGTAACTGTCTTTCCCAAAATCAGTCGGAGTTGGTTCCCTTTATAAATCCTGGAAGTAGGAGATCCAAAAACTCAGAGCCACTCGGTGTTGCTCGTTTTGAACTGAAGCCTGCTGTGTTCTCGCCGATATCCCACAGCCCCCAGGCAGTGAAACAGAAACTCCATGGCATCACTCAGGCAGCCTAGGGTGGAGATATAAGGCTAGATATCATCAGCACACTGATGATAACTCACACCACATCGTCGGATGACCTCACCCAGCGGCTAAGGCAATGGCTTATTGGATTTCTTCAATATGCTAACACAATTTTAGTCTAGTCCAGTGCATTGTGGGAACCCAATTTTCTGGTTTCAAGGGAGAGACTCTAACTTGTAGATTAAGCACATATTTTCCATGTGGGAAGCCACTTTCAATCTGTTGTGATCTCAAGTTAATGAGGTCCAGGTAGCATAAGCATAAGATATTTGTTATTGCAGACTCATTATAGACTTGAAGGAATTAGTATCAGAAGGATTTTTTTAGCCAACTCATCAGTTCAGACAAGGCTGTCATAGTGGTTTGCAAAGACCAGTGTAATTCATTCGGTTGGCTTACAACCAAAAAGCATAAAAGGAGTATGAAATAAGGGAAATAAGAAAGGTAAGTACAGTCCTTTAAAAAAAAAAAAAAGGCAAACTTCCTGGCTCAATGCAAACTCAAAAATTCAGATCAATTCTAAGAAAAAAGGTTAAAGGCACTTGAGTTATTTTTGTTTTTAGAAAATCAGGAAGTAACCTAATCAAGGCTTATAAAAGTCGGCCTGTTGTGGAGCATGTTTTTTTTACTTCTTTTTCTCATAAGATGAAAAGCCATATGGGCAGCACAGTCGTGGGAACTATAGCTCAAAACTTATGAATGGCACTAGGGTGGAGGAAATATCAGGAAATATTGGCTTTTACAAGATTTGATTATGTGCCATCAAATTATATAGTTATACAGAATAACGAGTTGGAAGGGACCTTAGAGGTCTTGGTGTGGACCCTTAGCAACCACATACAAGTAGTCCTCGACATACGACCACAATTGAGCCCAACATTCCCACTGCTAAACAAGACAGTTGTTAAGTGAGTTTGGCCCCATTTTGCAACCTTTTCTGCCACAGATGTTAAGTGAATCATTGCAGTTGTTCAGTTAGTTAACACAGGTCAGATCAGATCAGATAATCAGAGTTGGAAGGGACAATGTAGGTCATCTAATCCAACTCTCTGCCCAAGTGGGAGACCCTACACCATTTCTGACAAATGGAAGTCCAATCTCTTTTTGAAACTCTCAAGCTCCCATAACTTCCCAGGGCAACTTCTGTTCCATTGGTTGATTGTTTTCACTGTCAGAAAATTTCTCCTTATTTCCAGGTTGAATCTCTCCTTGTTCAGTTTCCATCCATTGTTCCTTGTCTGGCCTTTGGGTGCTTTGGAAAGCAGCTTGACCCCTTCCTCTCTGTGGCAGCCCCTCAAATATTAGAACCCTGCTATCAAGTTTACCCTGGTTTTTCTTTCTCTTCACTAGACTAGCCAGGCCCAGTTCCTGCAACCACTCTTCATATGCCTTAGTCTCCAGTCCAGGTGTTAAGTAAACCTGGCTTCCCTATTGATTTTGCTTGTCAAAAGATTACAAATGGTGATCATATGACCCCAGGACATTGCATCAGTCAAGAGTCCAAACTTTGATCAGGTGACCATGGGGAACACTAAGTGTGAAAATCTATTGTAAGTCACATTTTTGTGCCATTGGAACTTCGGACAGTCACTAAATGAATGGTTGTAAGCCAAGGTAGGTAGATTTTCTCCAAGACTATGTCTTCTGAATGTAGTCTTTCAGCTCTTCTCAATGATGTCTGCTGATGAAGCTGAATCTGTCTACCCTGCAGCTGATTTTTCTCTTCTTTCCTTTCCTTCTGCCTTTCCCAGTATTGGATCCTTTTTCACAGAATTATTGCTTGGCTAATGTGTCCAAACAAAGTAAGATAATCTCTGCCTGGTCATTTATGCTTTGAGTGGGTTGATTTTTCCATGATCCATTTGTTTGTTTTCTTAAATATCCATACTATTCTCAGGAGTCTTCCCAAACACCAACATTTAAAGGCGCCAATACTCTTTTATCCTGTATTGTATTTTCAAAATCCATTTATAGGACTTGCTCTCTGCTATTCATGGCCACATGGGAGCACTAGTCAACTGGAAGGCAGATGCTTTTCAAGCAAAGAAAACCGGAAGCCTGTTCAGACCTAGCCAGTAATGAATCTGACCAAAGCTCACATGCTAAAGAACATGTCTCCAGGTTCCTCCCGAAAAAATAAGGCTTATAGGTGCTCATTCTTATATACCCAAAGCCTCTTCAAGAGAGAGAGGAGATTATAAATGATAAATAAAGGCTTTATAAATTTGATTAATAAATATCCTATTTGAAGAAATCCAGATGGCAAGAAATCAAAATATCTTAAAAGAAATCAAGGGGGAGAAATTTATTTATTAAATATGTGTGACACACAGTTCACTACCAAGAGACTTTGGACAGCTTTAAAGAAGAGCAAACATTTTAAATAACAGATATAACAGAATTGGAAGGGCCTTGGAGGTCTTCTAATCAACCCCCCCCCCCCCCCCCNCCCCCCCCCCCCGCTCAAGCTGGAGATCCTGTAACACAGGGGTGTCAAATACGATTTCATTGAGGGTTTTATAAGGGTTGTGTTTGACCTGGGGTGCATGTGGCCAGGATGGATGTGGCCAGCACAACATCACTCGTGTCGGCAGGAGGCTGTGGTAACCCAAGTGCTCTGCCAGCGAAAATGGGCTCCGAGTTCAGTTTTTGGCTGCGACGGCCTCCTACAACCCTCTGCCAGCAAAAACGGAGCCCGGAAGGGCTGCACGCAGCCCTCAAGAGCTCAGTTTTTGCTGGTAGAGGCACTGCAGGCCAGATCTAACCACCCCAGGGGCTGGATTCAGGCTCCAGGCCTTGAGTTTGACACCCCTGCTATAACATTTCAGAGAAATTGTTTTTCAATCTCTTCTTAGAAACCTCCAGTGTTGGAGCTGTTCCACTGATTAATGCTGAGAATGAGAGTGTTGTTTGGCCTTTGGTGAAGAAAGTGAAGTGGAGTTAAACAGAATGGTTGGACATGGACAGTTCTGATTTCTGCAATGGTTTCTGCATCCTATCTTACAAGAATAATCTTTTACGTTGGTCTGAACTGAATTTGATTGGCGAGATATTTTCCTCTAAATGCTGTAAGCAGTGCAAACAATATTAAAATACATTTAAGTCTGAGATCTGGCTGCAATATTTGCAAGAGAGTCTCTAGTATTCTAAACTCTAATAACATAAACTATTCAGAATCATGTTGATTAGAATCTTATTTTACTCATATTGGATAGTAATAGCAGAAAGACATGTGCTTTACATACAGAAGGGATCTTCTGGAAAAACATGGAGATTACTGCTAACATTTCAGATTATATTGGGCTCCAGGGATCAATTATTCATCTAGATATAGAAATTTTTCTTAAGATTCATGGGGCAGCGTTCTTATCCTTTTAAATAATCAGCTTGTCCTTTCTTACACCGTTTCAACTTTGAGCATTCCTATTCATAACTATCCAAAAATGTCCGCTTAATTTCAGTAGGGCTTGTTCACAGATAACATGATATGTAAGATTGGAGCCTAGCCTGTTAATTGTCAGACTAGATCTTGCATCCAAAATTCCAGTCAGTGTATAAAGCTCACTGAAAGAGTTCAGGCTAACTTAGCTCTTTATTATAAATTTGTTAGGCCACTTCAGTTCAGAGGATTGAAATGATAAAACACAGATAGAGGGAAAGCATGGTAAAGGTAGAAAAGGTTAGAGTTATGCAGAATAACAGAGTTGGAAGAGACCTTGGAGGTCTTCTAATTCAACCCCCTACCCAAGCAGGAGACCCTTCACCATTTCTGACAGATGGCAGTCCAGTCTCTTCTTAAAAGCCTCCAGTGATGGAGCATCCACGACTTCTGAAGATAAGCTGTTTCACTGGTTAATTTTCCCACTATCTGGAAATTTCTCCTTAGTTCTAGGTTGGTTCTCTCCTTGATTAACTTCCATCCATTGCTTGTCTTAAAAAATAGTTAATAAATACACAACTATTTTATTTCGATATACCAAGGGTCCTCAAACTTGGCAAGTTTAAGATTTGTGGACTTCCAACTCCCAGAATTCCTGAGCTAACATGACTGGAGGAGGAATTCTGGGAGTTGAAGTCCACAAGTCTTAAAGCTGCCAAGTTTGAAGACCCCTGCTATATGCTATTAAAATTGTCTATAACCTTTAACTGGGCAAGATGGGGCATCATAGGGCAATCATTTTTGAACCAATGTACCACAAATGGAATAATTTATAGAATGTATCCAAAATCCAGGACCCAACAGGATTGAAATTTGGTAAATTTGTAGTTGCTTCAATGCTGCTGTGCCATTGCCCAAAGTGTCAACAAACCATCCTGCCTAGCCTACTGGTGACTGGGCTGATCGGCTCCTCTTTTGGTCTCTAGATGGGTCACACCTTAGTGGTTTTGAGGTCAAGTAGACTACCACCAGCTGCCACAGGGCAGTCAGCCGTGGTCAAACTGGCAGAAAGTTGGAAGTTGCTCCCATTCCCACTGCACTTTTGCCCATCCATGTTCATTCTGTCTCTCAATTTTAGGTAAGGAAATATCTCTGAAAGGGTGGCCCAACAGGTGGAGAGACTGGAATGGTCCTAAGTGTGAAAAAAGGTCATAAGTCACTTTTTTCCAGTGCTATTGTAACTTTGAATGGTCACTAAACAAACGGTTTTAAGTCAAGGACTACCTGTACGCTCTTGGGCGTGCCGAGAAAAATAATCCAAGATGGTACCCCTCTCCCCAAAAAGTTTGTATTATACAATAATACAAGTTCAGCATAGCTGAACTTGCTCCGGTTCAAGCTCAAATTACTACTCGTGGATGTGACCCATTTCCTACCTCGAGGCTGTTTATGCCTTAAGCAAGCCTACCCTCCCAATATTTATTAAAATCCCTTTATCAAAAGCTAGAGTTCTGACAAAACTGTAGTGTGTCACTTTTCACCCCTCTCTTTCCCAATTCCCCAAATTAGGAAACATCCAGCAAAAGGGAAGCACACTTGGTGGCAACGCTGGCACACCACGAAAATTAAGACCATAGGCTTCCAAACTTGGCAACTTTCAAGGCTTGTGGACTTCATAGCTGGCTGGAGAATTCTGGGAGTTGAAGTCCACAAGTCTTAAAATTGCCAAGTCTGGAGGCCCCTGGTTAAGACCTGGTTAAGAGCTGAAAATCCTCTTCTGTTTTAAATCAGACAGAAGCTACTGCTGTAGTAGCTGTCTCGCTTGTGATTTTTATCTTATTTTTTTACCCTCTCTTTCCTTCTCCCTTCTCTGACTAGCTAAAAGAAACACACCTAAGTGGTTCATCAGGACAAGACTTATAAGCTCTCCTGGCTCATGACAGCCATGGGAGGGGGGAATGAGAGAGAAAAGTATGAATGCTCCCTCTGTTATACTTAAATAAGAAGGATTCCGCTAACCACTCTCCATTAATTCCTATGCTTCTCATTTCAGGACAAGCCATGCCTGAGGTGGAAAAAATACATCCACATCAGGCGATGCCAAAGGGAACTAGAAATGTCACAATGGAAAAAGAGGCATTTTTTTTTCTTCAAAGGTGGCATGGGGATTGAAAAGCAGGAAAGTTCTAAAAATAATAAGTACACACATACTTCTCCGCATGAGCCAGTCACTGAAGTAAAATATGTCTCTGCTTTTAAAGATGAAATGAAGAAGAGGATTTGAAAAAGAAAAACACATACACACACAAAAAAAGAGTGAACAAAACTCCAATCTAGGTAGGCAGGGATCATCTGGAATTTCAATGCTTCAAAAGTTATTTAATTCTGATGTGTGACTTGAGAAAACAGGGGAATGATTAAATATAGCAACTGATAAAATGAACTGTAAATTTAATTAATTGGAAATGAAATGCACTTAAATGGAATCTAGTTTTTCTGCTAGCTCCAACCCCTATGGCAGCATGGTTTGGGAATATAAAAATGCTTGGGATGATCACATATCTATTACCCAACAAACATTGAAATAAATAAGCAAAAAATAAAATAAAATAAAATAAAATAAAATAAAAATAGATAGATAGATAGATAGATAGATAGATAGATAGATAGATAGAAAGAAAGAAAGAAAGAAAGAAAGAAAGAAAGAAAGAAAGAAAGAAAGAAAGAAAGAAAGAAAGAAAGAAAACCTCAAAAGGCAGATTTGATGGACCACTAGGTCTTTTTCTGCCATTAATTTTCTATTTTCTATGCTTCATGTGTGTTTTCATTGTTGCAGATGGTAAAAATGTAGATGCACTTCAACAGTGCAACCAAGTCTCTCCAAGTCTCTCTCTTGTGGAAAGCATTTGCTGCTGGAAACCTTTCTGTGGTCACCACATTACAAAAATGATGTTGAGACTTGGGGAAAAAGTGCAAAGAAGAGCAACTAAGATGATGAAAGGCCTGGAAACTAAAACATATGAAGAATGGTTTGCAGGGTTTGGCTAGTCTAAAGGAAAAAAGGACTAGGGGTGACATGATAGCAAAATTCCAGTATTTGAGAGGCTGCCACAAAGAAGAGGGGGTCAATTTATTTTCCAAAGCACCAGAAGACAGGACAAGAAGCAAAGGATGGAAACTAATCAAGTAGCAAACCAACCTAGAACTAAGGAGAAACTTCCTAACAGTGAGGACAATTAATCAGCAGAACAATTTGCCTCCAGAAGTTGTGGATGCTCCATCACTGGAGGTTTTTAAGAGATTGGACACCCACTTGTCTGAAGTGGTACAGGGTTCCTGCTTGAGCAGGAGGGTGGACTAGAAGACCTCCAAGGTCCCTTCCAGCTCTTTTCTGATTGATTTCCCTCAAGAATGAAGGCCATCTTTTAAACAAAGATCCATAAATCTCCAGTTTTCTAATCTCACAAGACAACTACAAGAACTCTTTCAGCAACAGGTGGTGCTGCTACATTCAAGGGTTGGCCCATTTGCAATAAAGTTGAGTTTTCTCATGCATTAGCAACTTTCAACAAATTTGTTTGGGGTGCATGGTTTCTGTTTTGTTTCTGCTTACCCCTCCACTTTCATAACAAAAGGGTCAATTTGCTGCAAGAACTGTATTGCTTCAGTGCATTTGAAGCTTGAATGCCTCATAATGGAGCTGTGCAGAACATGGCCTTGGAATGTATGAAATAAATAAATGATTACAATCCGAAGCTATTTTTAACCTGATCGTTGCAACCAATCAGGGAAAACCCGATGTTGGTTAATTTCTTTGGATTTCCCTTTGCAACGAGGATGAAACTTCAGTTAACGAACGTTTCCAAGTTGACCTATAACAGTTTCTGACCTTTGAATCGAGCTAAATATTATCTGCACTTGGATTGTCAGAATGACTTCTGAGCTTTTTCATTTGTTTCCCAAATTAGAGAGACATTGCAGGAATCAAACTGGGATTTTCTGCATGGAGAGCATTTGTTTTAGCTGTCATTTCAACTGAAAAAGTTCCCTAAGGACGGAGCTCTATTCTATGGTTTTGCAATGTCTTCAAGATAGAAGAAACAACACCCACACATATATACTAGTGGCAGATGTGCTCCAGCTAAGTCATTAGGCATGCTTAATTTTTCATGAAACTGAACCCCGAGTCTAAATTCACACAGAGAGATCTTACTTGTAGGGATGTCAAAAGTTTTTTGGTTTTGGGTTTTTTTTTGCAGCCTGTTGCTATTTCCTTGGATGTACCTCCTGACTGCAAAACAGAAGGCGAATTCATTTGCACTTGTCTGGCCAGCAAAGACTTCTAACCATTACGGTCCTCATCTGTTCCAGCTGTTTCTGCAAGACATGTGGCCAAGGAGAAATGTGATGCCCACAGTTTGGCAAGAGGGGAAGATGGCAATGAATGAGGCATTTTATCCATATTAACCACATCTCCCAAGCAAGCAGCTTGACAAGAGGGTTTCTTGTCTACTCACTGTGACCGACCGTGTCAAGAATAGCTGGGTTTTGTGGGTCTGTGAAAAATTGTGCGCTTTGGTAAAAGCTCTCTATCTCTTGCCACAATTTATCCAGCAATTTGCACCACTCTGCTCAAGACAGAATTCAATCTCATAAAAAAAGATTAAGTCTTTCCTAGTTCATTGGGTCTTCGGTGAGGAAAGAAATTGCAACCTCTTCTCAAGTTTCAGTGTTTTTTATTCCATTCTAACTCTCCAAATGAAATAAAAAAGAGTTGTCATATGAAGTCTTTCTCACATCTTTCATTCCCACAACATAGGACAGGAGGTCCTGCTCAGGGTCATTCAAATCAACCCCTCAGTTCAGGGGCCTTCAAACTTGACAGCTTGAAGACTTGTGGACTTCAACTCCCAGAATTCCTCCTCCAGTCAGGTTAGCTCAGGAATTCTGGGAGTTGAAGTCTACAGTCTTCAACTTGCCAAGACCCTTGCCTCAGTTGGCCTACAGCAATATGCTCTTCCTGGGGCTGCCCCTGAAGACCATCCAGAATCTGTAACTAATCTGTAACTAATCTGTAACTAATAGTTCACAACGACCACAATTTCCATTGCTAAACAATGCAGTTGTTAAATGAACCATACCTAGTGGGGGAGTTCTACTGGTTCTGCCTGGTTCTGCCGAGCCGGTAGCGGCAATGAGCAGCGACGACCAAACCGGTTCTCTCCACCACTCTGCTGTTGGGACCACATGCCCACCCGGGCTCCCATACTCACCTTTATCCTCTGTTTTTGAAGCACAACTGCTTTGCACAGCGGAGTGGCTCTGTGCCTGTGCAAAGTGCATGTTGTGCACACATGCGCATGCAAAGTGCGTGCATGTACGCAAAGTGCACCTACCAAGCCATGCCCACCAGTGGTGGTATTCAAAAACTTCTACTACCAGTTCTGTGGGCATGGCTTGGTGGGTGTGGCCATGTGACTGGATGGGCGTGGCTTTTTTTGCAGCCCCCCCCAACTGTTTTTGGGAGCTTCTTAGCCACAGAGGACCCTCCGGGGGGGCATTTTTGCTCCCCTAAGGCTCCTCTGGGGCTCAGGAAGAAAAAGAACAGAGCATGGGAGGGGCATGCAGCATTCCTCCAAGCTCCGTTTTGAGAGCTTCCTAGCCTCAGAGAAGCCTCTGGGGGGGTGTTTTTGCTCCCCTGAGGCTCCTCTGGGGCTCTGGGAGGCAAAAAATGGAGGTGGGGGCTGAGCCCCTCCCTTCATTTTTTGCCTTCCTGTGCCTCAGCAAGAGGAATCCCGGCACAGCTGATGATTATCGGGAGGGGAAAAAAGGAAAGAAATACCTTAGGTGAACATCAGGCAGGCGGGGTGAGCGAGCATCGGGCGGGAGGGCGACCGGGTAGGGGGCGTGGCAAGCCAGAACTTACTACTGACCCATGCCAAATTCTTGCTACCAGTTCGCTCGATCCATTGCAAACCAGCTGAATACCACTGATGCCCACCGAACCAGTGGTAAACCTTTTTGAATCCCACCACTGACCCCACTCAATTTTTATGACCTCTATCTGGGAACATTATAAAGGATGATCACATGGCCCTGGGATTGATTCTGTAACCATTGTAAGTAAATGCCAGTCTTCATGTGCCCAAATTTGATTTGGCCACTTGGCTGGGCATTTGATTGATGCTACTGTAATGGTTGTTAAGGAGGAAGATTGGTCGTTAGTCACTTTTTTCACTGTTGCCGTAATTCTGAATGGTTGCTAAACAAGTTGTTATAAGTAGAGGGCTATCTCTTATCCAGAATGTAGCAAGGCATACATGATAATGGCTATGGATCACTTCTACTTTGTGAGCTGCAATGGATCCCGAGAGGCTTCTGGAAACAATTCAAGGTGGTTGTTATCACCTATAAAGCCCTATATGGCTTAGGACAGGGTTATTTACAAGTCTGCCGATAACTGGTTATTTTTGTCTGTCCCACAGACACCAGGTCTATTCAGGAAACAATGACAGCTGTCAGAACCTGGGACCCATGCCTTTTCCATTACAAGTACTGGAATTTGTGCAATCATCCACCCAGGATATGTGGCTCTGCTCTGATCAAGTTATTTTTTAAAAAATTAAACTGGAGTTTTTAAAGTCTCCATTGAAATATTGTGATTTGTTTTATAATCACATGCTGTCCAGAGATGCATTTTTGTGAGTTAGGTAGTCAAAATAAATTTGGCTAGAAAAGATAAAGACATCCAGGATATCTATGGCTTTAGGGAGTGGCAGAAGAGAATTGATATTCTGCTCCCATCCACTCTCACAAAGTCACATTCAACAATTTCTCCTAACAATCTTGTTGCTTACACAAATCCTGTCAGTGAGAATCAAGACACTATTTTGTGTTTTGACTGATGTTTTAATATTAAATAACATCAGAGTTCAGTAGTCTTTTTTTTTTCTGTTCCAAGCAGTTTTTCCTCAAAGGGCAAAACTAAAAGATTGTGCAATGAATGTGCAAGGGTGTATACACACACATCTATAAGGCTAAACTAATACCAGCCTTAGCACTGACAATAACTATATTAAAGTGATAACTTCTACTTTTTAGAATCAACCATCTATAGCAGGCGTGTCGAACCTGCAGGTCACACGCAGCTCTGGACAGCTAATAATGCAGTCTTACAATATTATAAACTTTTAATATTATGTCATTTATACACATGAAATGTATCTTTCATATGCAGTCCGAGGCAATTCCTCTTCACTTGATGAGGCCCAGGCAAGCCAAAAGATTGGACACCCACAAATTTCAGACTAGCACTTGGTAGAGTAGCCATGAAGGCCTTGGAAAAGACAATCAGATGTCCTGATGTGTCTACCTACAAAGATCAGATCAGTGCAAGTAATGGTACACATAGTCCTTGACTTACGATCATAATTGAGCCCAAAATTTCTGATGTTAAGGGGAATTTTGCACCATTTTCCAACCTTTCTTGCCACAGTCATTAAATAAATCTCTGTAGTTGTTATTAACACAGTTGTTAAGTGAATCTGGCTTCCTCAACAGCTTTGCTTATCAAAAGGTCACAAAAGTGGATCATGACATGACCCCAGGACACTATAACAGTCATAAATATGAGCCAGTTGCCAAGTGTCTGAATTTTGATCATGTGGGAAACCTGCAACAATCCTAAGTGTGAAAAACAGTCATGTCACTTTAATAAATGGCAGTGTAACTTGAAACTATCACCAAATGAATGGTTATAATTCAAGGACTATCTGTATTTTACTCTTTTTTTTTTCCTGCAAGAATTCTTTCCCTCTTTCTAGCTGAGGCAACTACAAGCTAAAACCCACAAGAGAATACACTCTCTGTCAGGGTTCCAAGTAATAGACCCATATAAAGCAAAACCCCGAGATAGGTAGATTCCTTTAAGAATAGCTTTATAGCAGGGGTTCCCAACCTGGGGTGCGAGACGATATTCCAGGGGGTGCAAGAAAAGTCCAGGTAAATAATAGGATATTGGCTATATGTTGGCATTTTTATTTCAGGGGGTGTGAGGTTCGAGTGAAATTTCTTTAGGGGTGCGGGGCGAAAAAAAAGGTTGGGAACCACTGCTTTATAGTATATAGTAGGGGTCTCCAACCTTGGCCACTTTAAGACTTGTGGACTTCAACTCCCAGAATTCCTCCACCAGCAATTGCTGGTGGGGCAATTGCTGGTGGAGGAATTCTGGGAGTTGAAGTCCACAAGTCTTAAAGTGGCCAAGGTTGGAGACCCCTGCTATATATCATACCGGCACAGATCTGGTGAAAACAGACTCTGAAGAGTCCTGCGGTTTTCATCTAATTAAAAGTAAAAGTTTGCCACTTTCACAAAACAATCAGTCACGTGGTCCAATTACGGCGTGGTCTGGTTGCCAGGTGACCTCACTCTGCCGACCTTGGTTCTCAAGAGAAAGTATTTTGTTTTGGCTACGGAATCCCAACTATCTCAAATCCCCTCCCCCTCTCTATCCCTCAGCGCAAATGTGGCAACACTGAAGCTGCCAAAAATGGCTTCAGTCAGGTCAGCTTCAGGGTTTACACTCCCTTCAATGGTCTATCCATATAAAAGGATCCTACAGTAGTTGAATGAAATACAAGCCAGAACAACTAGGAAGTGCCTTCCTCTACAGATCTTCAAATCATCCAGAGCAGCCATGCCTCTTGAATTCCAAGACCCTATAACCGTGATAGCAAACCTATGGCACGCATGCCACAGGTGGCAAGCAGAGTCATTGATACAGGAATGTGAACCCCCATCAAACTTACCTACACTGTATATGCACGCGTCTCCCAGCTGATTTTTGGCCAGTTTGAGGCCGTTTTTGGCTTCCCAGAGGCTTGAGAGAAGTCTCTGCAGCCTTTGAGGCCGAAAAAGGCCTCAAACGGGCCGAAAATCAGCTGGGAGGCACGTGCATGTGTAGTGCAGGCAAGGGGGGGGGGGGNAGGCAAGGGGGGGGGGGGTTGTTGCATGTGGATGTGCAGGTGGGGCTGGGCACATTGCATTGTAGGTGCCGGCGCGCACGTGCTTTTAGCACACCACAACAAAAAGGTTCATCATCACTGCCCTATAAAGACAGAGTACGAGCAGGCATGGGACAAAGAGCATTGTCAAGGCTTCTATGACCTGCCTGGAGACAATCAAGGATCAAGACACACCTGATACCTGGTTGAAGAAGACTGATAGTCCCCAAAGTGGTGTTGCCTCTTCACAGAAAAAAAAAGTACAAGTAGTCCTGTACTTTAATTTAGTGACCATTTGAAGTTACAACGGCACTGAAAAAAGTGACTTATGACCGTTTTTCAGCATCCCTGTGGTCACCTGATCAAAACTCGGATACTTGACAACTGACTCATATTTATGACGGTTGCACTGTCCCAGAATCATGTGATCATCTTTTGCAAACTTGTGACAAGCAAAGTCAATGGGGAAGCCAGATTCACTTAACAACCGTGTCACTAACTTAACAACTGCAGTGATTCACTTAACAAACATGGCAAGGAAAATTGTAAAATGGGGCAAAACTCAGTTAACAAATTTCTCCCTTAGCAACATAAAATTTGGGCTCATTTGTGGCCGTAAGTTGAGGGTTACCTGTACCTTGCATAGAAAGTAAAATATTCCCTTTAATACTCTTTGCAAACATTTAGGAGAAAAGGCAATTTCAAAAACTACAGAGTTCATTCACAGAAGTTATTTTATTTATTAAATCTGTTTGCTGCCCATCTTATTGCAAATATGATTAATTTGGAGCAGAGAGGCAGACTGTAGCCTCTTCAAAGTACATTTGATTTGATATAATTTAAATGAATTAAGTACAGTGAATATGGCTCCTTCTCCGTATTTAGTGCTTTCTTCTGTATATCATATTAACAATTACAATCCCATCGCGATTTAGGCAGGGATTCTTTGAGCAGCCTAGATCTTCCTGGAATACATACCACTCTAGAACCTCAATGTCATGACCCTGTCAGAATCTGATTTGGAGGGGGAGGCCGAACAACTGACAGGGAGTGGGAGTGTGGCTCTGTTGGCTGTGGAAGAAACTGGGGAAGGGCAAAGTCGGGCTGGGCAAAGCAGGGGAGAGATAGAGGAAGGGAGAGGGAATTCTGAGGAGGATCCAGGTCCACCCCCTCTTCATCCTAGGCCACGCAGAAGGGAGCAATGTGAGTTGCTTGGCTTACGGGAGGAAAGGTCCCTGATTCCCTTGATTAGCTGCAGCTGGGAACACAGTATTTAAAAAGGGAAGTTGCGCACAGCAAGCTGTTGGGAGCAAATAGTAAATTTATCTGGTCTCAACATGGCTTATCTGTGTTCCTGACGTCTTCCCAACTGTGTGAGTTTTGCCATGCTTTCAAGTCTGCAATTCCTTCTCCTCCCCTGTCAAGTTAATTACTGCAGCTTGGTTTGTTTGGATTTTTAGTTACAGTCTGCATGTACCTTGTTTTGGACTGAATTTTCTCAAGTTAAAGGTTGTTCCTGGGAGAGTTTTTCTCCAGCTGAAGGTAGCCTGGACAATGGGGGCAAAGTTGGAGATAATAAAGGGACTCTTCTTGCTTATTTGACTGTGTTGTCTTTGTGCCATGCCCCAGGTCATCACACTCAAGTTCTGTATCCCTGATATATTCTGAAATCAGTGGTGGCTGCTTGCTCGAAGCTCCATCTGCACAACCGGTGGATGCATGCACCCGCTGCTCGCACAAATGTAGCTGTGCACACTCATGTGCTTGCCAATCACACAGATCCCTCCCCTCTTCCCCCCCACTTCCGTGCCAGTCTGCTAAGCCAGAAAGTTTGGGGACTGCTGTGCTACAGCACTCTCTTATTTTAAAAAAAGAAAACAATCTGAAAGTTAATTATGCAGCCTAATTTTAATTTATATTGCACATTCATGGAAGTAGGGGAAAGGTGTTTGTGCAGATGCTGTTTTATTTAAAAAAAAAACAAGTCCAGGTGTCTCTAAATCTAAATATATATATATATATATTTTAATGCCAAGACATGCATCTCTAAGAGAAAGAAGAAAAATTCTGAGAATGCCCAAAAATTCAAACAATATATCTAGGAAACAAGATTTTGGGACTGAGGGAAAATACTCATACAAATGAGGTTAAATACACTGATCATGAGAGAATTCTTGCCACAACAGAGCACTTTATATATGATATACAACCTGTTTCCTCAGGAGAAAAAAAGCCACATTTCAAATTTTCTACTCATAACATAACCAACCTTCGCCCTGCTTTACATAAATTAGCAGACAGGCATAGCAAACACGGTTGCCTGCATGAAGCATGGCATTCTGAGACATGAATGAAAGCTTTCCATTCTTGTTATCCTAACTTATCTCATTAAAACACACGATACCAAAGAAAAACATTAGCTGGGATCTCAACAATTTCCAAAGCATCCCTTGATCCATCTTTAATGCCACCTAACAAATCCGTATCACACATTAAATCAAATCTTCCACAAGGGTTGAAATCAGATCACATTACTTCATAATGGCATCAACCTCATGAAATAACCTTCCTTTTAATGGTGGACGGACTGCACGGTCCATAAAGCAATTGGTCCAGAGGGCTTGACAGCCGATGAATGTTAATAACGGCTGTAACCGTTGTTCACTTACATTTTTTATTTTTTTTTATTTGCATTCATGATAGGCCACTCCAACATACAATTCTCAAAAAATATGTACAAAACATTATAAATCTAATCCTTGACTTATGACCAGTCGCTTAGTGGCCAGTCAAAGTTCTGGCAGACCCCACAAATGTACATCTACTTAGCGGCATATAAATCTAATAAAGAAGCAAATAAGATTGGTCCTCTGAGCTTGGGATCAAGCAATGTGAGGAGGCAAATGGCTTCATCACTGGGTTAATTGCTACAACTTTACCTCATTAATCAACTGTTGCATGCAGGGGTGGGATTCCACCAATATACAACCGGTTTGATGATTGCACCTTTGCATCAAAAAGGTTTTATACTTACCTTCTTCTGCAGTCCCTGTGACTAAAACAGCTGAAGCTCAGCAAACTACTCTGCTACACGAATCAGCTGTGTTCTCATCAAAGAGAATAAAGCAGAGGGAAGAGCAGAGGCGGACGGGCCCACATGCTCGTCGCAGCGAATCGGTTGGCTGCCAGCCGATCTTCAGAGCAAGGGATTCGCCCAAACCGGTATAATCCCGCCCCTGGTTGCACGCAATGAATAGAATTCTTTATTGGCCAAGTGTGATTGGACACACAGGGAATTTGTCTCAGTGCATGTGCTCTCAGTGTACATAAAAGAAAAATGACCAACATCAGCCATTAGGGGCATCACTACCCACTTTACTAAGACAATAATAACCAAAGTTAAGGGCTACTTGCCAGAGATAACCATTCTCACTTTGCCACATCATCAAATACAGGGAGTCCTTGAGTTATCATTATAATCAAGTCTGCTCATAACTGTCGTAAGTTATAATGGTTGTAAAACAGGTTGGCCATGTGACTTTGAAACTTTATTTGCTGCATTAAGCAAACATGAGTGATCATAAAACAAACACCACAGTCAGTAAGCAAACCTATAGCAGAGATCTTCAAGCTTTCTGGCTCAGCGGACCTGGTGGAGGCAGTGTTGGTGGGGGAAGTGTGGGGGGGCAGAGAAGATTGTTAGGAATCTGTACACCAATTAATTGGGTTGGCAATATATAAACCAACAATGTATGTTTGTAGCTTTAAGACAAAATCACTGTATGTCAGCCTTCAAGATCTTCTACTATCATTTTGCATCTTTCGGCTGTCATAAGTAAGGGAGGGGAGGAGGGGATGAGTCTGGGAAGTGAGCTGGAGGTGTTACATTTTTTCTGTTGTGTAAATGAGGAGGGGGGAGCATACATCAGAGTTCGGTTTCTATTTCTCGCTTAGCTTTCTTTTCTCTGCGCAACTGCAACCCGTTATCAAAATATGCCAAGGTCAACGGACAGAGGCCTCATCACCACCTGAAGATGCCCACATGATCATATTCACAACTTCTAATTGGAAGATTCATCTGGACTATTGGAGGTAGGAACATTTCCATCACTTTGTATATGTGATTCACGCGCCTAATTTCTCAGATTCAGAATTCTATGGTTGCTACCACTTCATTTTCAGTAAAAGAGATCTTTTCTCTAACTTAAAGAGTCTAAGTATTTCTTTCCTGGATTTTGAATGGAGCACCAGCTGACACTATGTTCCGATTATTGATTATATTGCACATTACATAAAAGGGAGCTGGAGATCATAGCTTGCTCTCTCTGACATTCTGTTGCTATCTAAGGTTCTCTGTTGTATTTATGCTGTGCTTATACTTTGATATCTTTGTTTACTGTAAATGACAAAGGCAACCGGTAAAAAGACTTTGTAATTGGATATTATTTGGACTGTTAAATGTATATGACCTAGACCGTTTATATGACCTAGACCGAAAGCCTCTACCTGTGCTATTTCTTAAAGTAAACTTTAACTCAATTCAGAGTATCTGTGTGTGGCTGAATAATTATTCATAACAATTCTCATAATCGTTTCCATGTGCATATCCTTGTTACTCAAGGGTTATTCTGTACATATCATAACAGAGATAGTTTCGTGTGTGCATAGCACTTTCACAAATGTAGACTTGTGCGTGAGCACACTTCCACAGCCCGGTTCCAAGAGGGTTGCAGCCTGACACTGCAGGGGAGGGCTGATGGGAGTTTGGGAGATCCTCTAGCTAAGATTCTGTGCAGTTCGGAGAAGCCCCAAATCCCACTCCTGGCTGGCTGGCCCACCCACCCCTCCCAGGAATCCCCACATGGCCTGTTTTGAATGCAGGTTAAGTGCAGGGCATGCAGGGAGGCTTGGGGAAGGTGAAAAACGGGCCTCCCAGAGGTTCGGGAAGGCCAGAAACGGGCCCATTTCTGGCTTCCAGAGAGCCTCCAGAGCCCAGGGAGGGCAAACCCCCCCTCCCGTGGTTCAGGAGGCTGACTAGACCATGCCCACCATGGCCACACCCACCCAGCAACTGGGCAAAGAACCCGTTGCTAAGATTTTTTGAAGGCCACCCCGTGATACTGGATTGTGGACCAGGGGTTGTGGACCCCTACCCTATGGTGCAGTTTTACCAGAATCTCAAGACGTCTTGGTTTTCAGCTAAACCAGTGGTAGGGAAACTTGGCTCTTCTATCACTTATGGACTTCAACTCCCAGAATTCCTGAGTGAGTCATACAAGGTTCCCCATCCCTGGCTTACTGTTTTTTCAGTTGTGGGAGAAATCAATTTTTGATTTGAATGGGACATATTCTTTATATATTCTTTATATGTCCTACATTTGCATATTGAACAGTCCCATTCAAGTCAAAAATTGATTTCCCCCACAACTGAAAAACCAGTAGGCCAGGGATAGGGAACCTTGTATGGATCACTCAGGAATTCTGGGAATTGAAGTCCATAAGTGATAAAAGACCCAAGTTTCCCTATCCCTGAGCTAAACCATCATAAAGCCATGGTCATGTGACAGCAGGGCAGTGCAAACAGACATAAATGCAGCCACTGTTCCAAGCGCCCGAAGTGCAGTCATATGACTGCGGGGGGGGGGGAGNTGGGGGGGGGGGGGAGGGGGGAGGCTGACCACCAGAACTTCAGATCTGGGTAATAAGTCCCCTTTTTCGGATGTGTTGTAAGTTCAAACGATCGTTAAGTGACCAGTCATAAGTCAAGGACTACCTGTGTGCTATTTCTTGCTATGACAGCTTCAGAGCAGCTAGCGATAGTCTAACCAGGCCTTTTGGGAAGAGGAAGTTTATCTATTTTTAGCAAAAAAAAATATAGGGTGGGCTGATACTTCATGCTGAGTTGAACTACTGGTTTACATACCTCCCTTAAGCCAAAATAAACATTGCTGCTCCTGGCAAATTAAGTGATGTCATGGCTGTCTCAACCCAGTGCCTGGAGGCTGTGGGGGTCTGGATGGGAAAGAACAGACTTCAATGAACCCTGGCAAGATTTTTTTTTTGGTTGTAATTTTTTTAAAATTTTATTTAAGGTATATACAATTCATATTCCATTTAACGTTGTATCATCTAGGTACAAATACTTTGTACAGTAACAATTAAAATATACGTCCATGTTCATTACTTTGGTATTAATTCTCTATTCTTACCGTATTCTTATCTTATTAAAATACATAATATCCAGGGGTGCTGAGGGTTTGCAGGGGTTCGGGAAAGCCCCTAGTGAAGATTCTGTGCAGTTCAGAGAACCTCCCAAATCCTACTCCTGGCTGGCCCCACCCACCCTGCCCCTCCCAGAAGTTCCCACGCAGCCCATTTTGGATGCAGGTAAGGTTGCAGGGTGCACATGGAGGCTCGGGAAGAGCAAAAATGGGCTCCTGGAAGTTCGTGAAGGGCTGAAATGAGCCCATTTCTGGCTTCCAGAGAGCCTCCAGAGCCCAGGGAGGCCATTTTCGCCCTTCTGGAGGCTCAAGGAAAGCCTCTAGAGCAGCGGTACTCAACCTGGTCCCTACCACCCACTAGTGGGCGTTCCAGCTTTCATGGTGGGTGGTAGAGGTTTTGTCCCCACCTTTATAAATCACCATTACTGTGGAACCGGTGGGCGGTTAGAGAAAACTTTACTACTAACAGAGATAGAAAAGTGGGTGGTAGGTATAAAAAGGTTGACTACCCCTGCTCTAGAACCTGGGGAGGGCAAAAATGCCCCCCCCAAGCATGGTGCAGGAGGCTGACTAGGCCATGCCCACCATGGCCACACCCATCCAGCCATCAGGCAGAGAACCCTTTGCTAAAAATTTCAAAGCCCACCCCTGATAATATCTCTATTACACTCTTCTTCTTAGCATGTTTAATTCTATAAACATGGCAAGACTCAGTAGCTTTGGGACTGGGGTCTTCTGGTTTTAAGGACGAAACCAATTTTAGTGCTGGATGGGGTTGCACTGCCCAATGCACAATCTGGAGCTTCTTCTAGACTTATGACTCCCTGTTCTGCATAGCTTTGTATTGTGTGCCTGTGTTTTCTTAACCAATGCTGCAAAAAAAAAAAAAGTTGTAAAATTGGTTTGGTCATGTGACTGACCTGTTTTACATTCATTCCCACTTGTGATCATACTGTCTCCATTATGGTCATATGTCAAGGACTGCTACCTGTATGTCAGGAGATTTAAAACAAAGGATTATACTCATGGAAGTATTACATCTGAACAGCAAAATAGGAAGAAAAGAAGCTGAAATATTAAAGAGAATTACTGTCAAATTATTAGCTATTTCATGTCAGACCGATGTCATTTAAGAGTGGTAAATGCAGTAAGCTTATCCTTTTTGAGGGAACTCATTAATTTCCTGGGGAGTTAGAGCCTTTTCTTCTCTAGCAATATCCTCATATAGAGCAGTGGCCCCCAACCTTTGGGCATCAGGGACTGGTTCCATGGAAAGGTTTTTCTGCACACCGGAAAGAGTGAGGTTTCATATGCTGCCTGCATCCGATGGATGGAGTTTCACTTGTTTGCATGGCCCAGTTTCTGCATGCCACAGATCAGTGCCAGTTCATGAACAGAGAGTTGGAGACCCCTGGTATAGAGAGAGTAAGGGAATTCTGCCGCCTCCAAAACTTGTTTTTCAATTTACCCAATCATTAATTTTGCTCATCTGATGAAGAACTTAGTAAAAGAATTCAAAAAGAAGTAAAATTAAAAATGTTAAGCTGCAATTCATAATTAGTGAAAGAAAGATAAAAACAGATAAAAGCCACTTACACTTATAACAAAGTTACAGCTGACACAAAGTTAAAGAAAACACCAAACTTCAAAAAATAAAATTAACTTTTTCAGACAAATATACACATGTGTAACTAGAGACGCATACAAACAGCATATCCAAAGCTGCTTTGGATATGACCAAAATCTACTGAGGCTATTCTAAAAGGCGTCAATAACTTCCTTAAATAAGGGGTGAACCACCGGCAGTTCTTATTAATATGTGATTTCAATTTAGACAGATGTCCATCTCAAGCATGACTGAGGGGTGTGGAGGCGCTTATAACAATTAGAACAATATAAAAGCAGGATACAGTATATAAAAAACATTTAAAATAAAAACACCACCCACAGTTGAGTCATTAAAAAAAAAAAACCCACTGGATATCAATCAACCCTAACCATGGTATAACAAAGGCCACTCTAGAAGCCCTAAGAACTGTCTGCGCAGTTGTATTTTTATGGTTTATGCTGAATATATGATATATGAATATCCTCAAGAATCCCATATCTGTCAGAGATTGGTTATAACTACAGCTCCATAACTGCAGTTCAGTAATAATATAAGGACTCCTGCTTAAATAGGGGGTTGGACTAGAACAGTGGGCCGGGGACCACTGGTGGTCCGTGAGAAAATTTTGGTGGTCCGCAGAGAAATGTCACCCCCAAACACCCCCCAAAGCAATTAATCCAGGCTGTGCAGGAACACGAGGCTGTGCTACCCACATGGCCCCATGGGAACACAAGGCTTGCGTTGCTTGCATTGCAAACAACACAAGGTAGTGAGAGGAGGGGGAAAGGTTGGAGGGGAGAACTTGCCCCACTCGCCTTGCCTGGCCACTGGGGTGCTTCTTTCTGCTTCTTTCTTTTTCTGCTTTTGGCTGTATGCAAGAAAAACAGCAAACGTCTTTCTTTCTCTCCCCCAAACTCCACCAGAAATGAGTTCTTTGGGACCCTGCAAGGCATCCTGCTCCAAGAGGCTGCGCCAGCACAACAAATCTCACAAAGACTCATTTCTGGAGGAGTTTGGAGAAGAGAAAGAAAGACTACTTCGGCTTCTGTTGCTTTCCTTGCATGAAGCCAAAAGTCTCTCTCTCCCCCTGAGAACAGAGATGGAGACGGTATCCTGCGATGCCAAATAAAAAAATGATAGATCAGTAGGAAAATGGGGTGGGGAATTTTCCTGCAGACTTTTTTTGGGATTTTCCCAGGGTCTGAGGGATTAAAAATTATGAGTTTGGTGGTTCCTGAGATCCAAAAGGTTGGCAACCCCTGGACTAGAACACCTCCAAGGTCCCTCTGTTAACTCTGTTATCCTGCTAAAATGTGAAATAAGAGCAATTCCTTGCCTGCCTTATAACAAAGGATGCTATTACATTTTTGTTGGTTTTCCTAACACAGACAAACGTTGTATTTGCAAACTGATTTATAACCTCATCTCCTTAGGAGATTCAGTGCCCACTGCACAAACAGGACTTATATTAGATTCTGCTATGGACAAGTTAAACTGCAGATGATCAGGAATTTAAGGTCCTAGATTTATTTCGCTTTATTCATAAGGAAACTATTTTAAGCACATGGATGTGAAAAGAGTGAACACTAAAATTTGATTCAAGCAATGTTACTACCACCACTTTCATTGAAGTCATGGCCATATGGTTTGCACATCTCTGCACCCCAATAAAATGGGGGTCCAACTTTAGTATTTAAAGTGATCAATAATGATCAATGTTTACAAGCACCAGGCCAAAGCACAATTAAAACTCAAGAGTTTGGGATCAGAAAGATAAGTTGGATATCTAAACCAGTGTTTCTCAACCTTGGCAACTTTAAGTCATGTGGACTTCAACTCTGGCTTTGCTGGATGTGGAATTCTGGGAGTTGAAGTCCACATGATTTAAGGCCCACTCCCACTGGCCGATGGATGCAAAACGTATGCAAAATTTCGAGGGTGGCTCCATCCGTTTTCATCCACTCCAAAAATTGGCGAAAATTTGCATGAGCAGAATGGAAAAAAACGGACGTGGGTAGTATGTAGTGGGGATGTTAAACGGATGTTCCTCGGAAGCCTAGCGGATGAAAGCGGATGGAAGAGGATAACATCTCCGAAGGGGTTCCAGGGGAGAATTTTGAAGTGGACACATAGTGGAAGGGGTGGATGCATAGCAGATGAAGCGGATGCATCACGTGCGCCTACAGAAAACAAAGGGGATGCCGCGTGGATGTATATCAGATGCAAAGCGTTCACTGCGCATGGGGGGGTATGAATTGCGTCCGCTCCGCAGATATAAAAGGATGCAGCACGCACGCAGAACAGTCTATTCTGACTCAGAATAGTCTCAGAGACTGAGTTGTTTATGTTTTCTTGTTTTAATAAGTTTATCTTTGTTAAAGCTTGGTTCATTTTTGTTTACTTAATAAAGTGTTGGTAAAAACTTTGAAAAAATGGTTAAGCCTTTGGCTTGTGGATAGATAAGGATAGTTGTGGGATAGATAAACCTCCAGTGCAAGCATAGTGGGACTGTATGGTACACCCTGCCAGCTGCCACACATATTGGCCTTTATTATGCAATAACAATTTATTCATTGATCAACAGATTTTAAATAAAACAAAACTCTTTTATAATGCCCTATTCATTGGGACCATCACATATTGGCACAATCTATAGTGTTTATGCAAAGCTTCAAGGAAGCATCCTATATCATCTTCATCCTGTCTTGCCACTCCACTGCTCCAGCTGGGGAGTTGCTTGGGTCAACCTGGGTCTCAGATGCTCTACATGTTCTTCCAACATGGCTGGTGGCATCCTCATGAGTTGATGGAATGCTACGAGGCGTTTCATCTCAGCTTCCACCATCAACTGGTTCATACAGTCCAGAAACTCCATTCTTCTCACGATCCATCCTCGGCCACACAGCGCTTGGACGTCTCCTTCCTCTCCTTCTCGTGCAAAACTTGATACAGTCTGAACAGGTTTTGGTTCTGGTGATGAATGAGCGCAGCTTCATACGGACTGTGTCATGATCCATAGTGGAGAACATATTGATGATTGAAGACCAGCAAGGTTGAATGAGGTTGTACACCACAAGCTGCTGGACTATACTGAGCTCAGGTGAATTTCCTCCCCTTTTTATGAAGTATCGGTTTGCGTTAGGTGTCCTTCTACATCTCTAGACATACTGTAGACATCATAAATATGCGAGATAATTCAGATACAAATGTTTTGTCCATTTTCATCTTTATATACGAGATACATACGCTTACATCCTTTCTATTTCCGTGTTACTAACGCTGTGTAGCAATTACGTGTACCTTTTGTTTCCTCCCTTTTCCGTTTTCAGCTGCGCAGATGTGAGTTGAGGGGATGGCCAGAGGATGCAGAGAGGATACAGTAGACGTTTAATGGACGATACGGAATAGACGTTTGTTGCCCGTATATCGTGGATGTACATCATACGCGGTGAAAAGTTAATCCATTCAAAAAAGTTTTGTGCAGCTCAAACTTTTGAGCGGATGAAATCGCAGTGGACGGATGCTCGACGGATAGGCGTATTGAACACGTATGCAGTGAGTACACAACGGATGCATAGCGTTTTCCAACGGATGGCAAGCTTTTTTACGTTTATTACATCCTTTGCATCTGTAAGTGCAGTGGGACCGGGCTTAAAGTTGCCAATTTGAGAAACACTGATCTAAACCACTGTGTTGTATCAAGTCAGATGCTATTACATGTAGTCCACAATTTAACAACCACAATGGGACCAGATTTCTGTGTTCTTAAGACAGATGGTTAAGTGTGTAGTGCCAGATTTACAATTCTTTTTGTTACCTTGTTGCAGTTAAGTGAATCATGCAATTAAGCAAATTAGCTTCCCCCATTGACTTTTCCTGTCAGAGTTGTGTTAAAGTCACAAACGTGATCACATGACCAGAGGACATTGCAACCATCATAATACACTGTAGTTGCATGCACCACAATTTTGATCACATGACTGTGGGAATGCTACAGCAGTTGAATGCAAGACTGGTTGTAAGTCACTTTTTTTTCCAATGCCACTTTGAATTATCGCCAAACAATGGTTCTTAAGTCAAGGATACCCTGTCGATTAAGAACTATTGACTACCTTGACTTAAAGCCCAGTTCCACTGCACCAACGGTGCAAAGAGGATGTAAAACGGCAAAAAAGCTTGCATCCATTGGAAAACGCGATGCATCCGTTGTGTACTCATGTGTAAGTGTTCATATGCTCTATCTGTCAAACATCCGTCTACTGCTATTTCATCCACTCAAAAGTTTTGAGCTGCACAAAACTTGTAGCGTGAACTTTCGCCACGTACGATCTACATCCGCAACACATACGGGCAACAAATTCTACGTCTGTTATGCTCCGTTATGATCCGCTGTATCTCTCGGCATCCTCTGGGCATCCTCGCACTCACATCGCTCCAGCTGAAAACGGAAAGAGGGAGAAGCGAAGGTACACGGAACGTCCACACAGCGTTAGTAGCACGGAATAGAAAGGATGTAAGGCATGCATCTCGTATATATAAGCATTCAAACGGACAAAACGTTTGTATATGGGACGTTACTCTCGATATCGTTAGGATGGTTGGGATGTCTAGAGGATGGTGAAGGACACCTTACGGAAAAACCGACATTTCCTCTAATAAAAGGGGGAGGAAATCACCTGGATGCACGACTTTCAGTCCGAGCAGCCTGGTGTTCAGACCCTTTACGCCTTGCTCTTGCTCTTCCACATCACTTGATCTCCACCATGGATCCGCACACATCCTTTTGGTTGCCGCCATAATTCACACCGAGAACCAAGCCTCTTCGACTGTGGCTGGAGAGCTAGTCTGAGGCGCCATTGGGCGTGCTTGTGCCGCCGGAGAGTAACAACAGGGCATGGTGTGTTCAGGAAGCTATCAGAGAGTGATCAGTGCCCGTGAGTGTTGAGGCCCTCTCAAGCATGGCGATCTCAGGCACCATACTGTTACAGATTTTCTGTAGGGGCTTGGCTGTGGCGGTGGAGGGAGGAGTTTTAGTGGGGCTGTCTGTCTGCCGCTGGGTGAGGTGAGGAATCTGTGGGTGGTGATGTACTGGGCCTGGATGGGAAGGGCTTGCCTTGGATTGGGAAGTCCTGGTCTCGAACTGGTGGTAGGTGAATGGGCTGTTGAAGCCGTGCGAAGGCCTGTGACATCCCTGGGGTGGGGAGGCAGTCCTGTGAGTGTCGGAGCAGGTTCAGCGGGGCTGGAGGGTGGTGCTGCCATGCCTGTTTTATCTTCTCCTCTACTCACCTGGTACTGGGGCCTCGTGGCAGGTTGAGGGTCTGGCTCAACATAGGTATGAAGGGCTTGTGGTTCGAGTATGGTATGTCGCTGTGGACAGCTGAGGAAGAGAAGATGCTGTATCATGGTGTTGATCTGTGGTCCTGATCTCCAGAGGACAGTGATGGCTCTGGCCCTCAGTCTGCCTCTCTGCCTGCTTTTCTTGGAGGTGGAGTGGGGGGAGGTGGTGGTTGGGTCTCTGGTGCTTTCTTCTCTTGCTCCTATCTTGAGACAGGGGATCCTCCACGTCCTCTGGCATGGAGAGTGCAGCTGTCGGGGGCTGGTCTCTGTCGTGGGGCCTCTGAGACACCTGGCCTGGACACCGTGATCAGGCGTACTCCGGCTGGAAGGGACTGGCTGTCTCGTGAGGCTGGTCTGAGGAGAGGGTGACAGAGGGTCTCCTCCGGTGGCGGACCACCCTCAGGAAGCTCACTTGGACATGACATAATCTCCGTCAGTGAGTTGACAGCAGCCTGCCGATATCTTCAGGGCAGCTTGCCATACCAGGTGTGCATGTGCTTTCCACCATCCCAAGAGTAATCTGCAGTGATAGCCCAGGCTCTCTGCCTTGTCTCTCCACGCGTGCTGCTTTCTCTTGGTGTTCACGATAGAGTCTTGTGGCCCTTTCTCACAAGTTACTCGTTTCCCCAGCCATTCCAGCACCTCTCCTCATGGTCTCGGAAATGACAAGTATTTTACTCTCTCCTTCTCCTTGCCTTGCTCTTCCTCCTGTGGCAGAGGCTTCAGGGCTTCAGCAGCAGGGCTTTGAGGACTTGGGGTTGGTCCACCACAGCGCAGTAGCAGTAGCAGCAGCACCGCAGAGAAGCACCACCAGCAGCAGGAGAAGCACCAGCAGAAGCACCAGCAGCAGAAAGCACCAGCAGCTTCGAGCTCAGCGCCAGGGGGTGGGTGGTGGTTCTGTCCTTCTTGCAGGGCTGGCAGGAGTAGCACAGGGTTCCTTTCTTCCCTGACTGACGAACCATGGTTTCTTTCAAGATGGCTCTGGCGAACGTCTTTCCTCTGAATTCGTGAATGCTTGCGAGCTAATCCTTTTATATCGTGGAGCTGACGCAATTCATCCTCCCCGCATGCGTAGTGAATACTTTGCATCGCTATGCATCAGTATGCATCCTATAGCGTCCGTGTGATCCGCATCATCCGCTACGCATCCACTCCTTCCGCTACGTGGCCGCTCGCTATTCTTCCCCGGAAGCCTCGATGTGTCATCCGCTTCCATCCGCTGTCATCGCTCTAGGCTTCTTTGAAATCGTTTAATTTCCGCTATGTACGACCACGTGTCCGTTCTTTCCGTTCTTTTCCGTTTCCATTCTGTTTATGCAAATTTGGGGCACTTTTGAGAGCGGATAACAATGGATGGAGCCACCCCCGAAATTTTGTTCGTCCGCTGTGTCCTTTTTTGCATACGTTTTGCATCCGTCGGCCAGTATGACCTAGCCTTAAGTACCAAGGACTACCTTCTCAGGAAGAGACCTTTATAACAGCTTAATTTTAGTACTGAGTATTGAAACATACCCATCCATATGCTGAGTTCATATACTGCACAAAACCACAATGTGACAGGTTCACACATCATGCTCAATCACAAATCACAATTCATACATCACAACTGTTTGCATAATATTTTTAGCTAAATCGAACCACCTCCTTAGGCTTTGTAAATCTGTGAACAGCAACAGCAATAGCACTTAAGAGTTATATACCACTTCACAGTGCTTCTCTAAGCAGCTTAGAGTCAGCATATTGCCCCCAACAATCTGGCTCCTCATTTTATTGACCTCAGAAGGATGGAAGGCTGAGTCAACTGAGTGAACCTTGAGCCAGTCAGGATCGAACTGTTGGCAATCAGCAGAGTTAGCCTGCAATACCGCATTTTAACCATTGCGTCACCACGGCGAACCCAGGCAACTGTGCCTTATTCAATCAATCATAATATTGGCAGTGTGAATCCAGAGTCTCAGTTTGGTAACAGCATGTCACAGTCCCAAGAGCCTATCCTTTTAGGAATATCCACTTTTTTTGACCCAGTAAGCCGACTGGACTGAAAAATATCCCAAATAAATCAGTTACAAAAATATTGGGAATATAATATTTAGTCCAAATCCAATTACCAGGTCACTGGGTCACCCCTTTAATATGGTTGCAAGGATGGCCTTGTGTTTACTGTATCCATATTAGGGCCTGGCCCCATATCCACAACATCTTAAAAAATTGAAACTCTCCCTGAGGAGAAAAAAGATAACCTTGAAAAAAGCAAGACAGCAGCACAATTCACGAAAGAATGACTTGGACCTCTATGAAAGTCGTTCCCCTATGCTGGAAAAATTATTCCCTGAAATAATGACCAAAACCTTTCCCTGCTGCCAACATTTGGTCTGTATTTATTAGCCAATGCCATTTAGACTCTGCATCGAAACTGGTGGGAGATAGGCATGGAATTTACCAGGAACACCCACTCAAGACAGTCTGTTCCCATCAGGCTGTTCTGATCAGCAGCATTATGCAGCAGAGAAAGACACTGATATAGCACTGAAATACACAGGTGCAGCTGAAACAGAAGGAGCAGGCGGGGCCTTTCCAAGAAAGTGCAGGCAACCATCAAGATGGGAAGGAGCCTTATCCCCCAGGAGATCCTTGGCCTACCCCTACCAGCACACCAGCCAAAAAAACCTCCGTATGTTGTTTGCTTTGCTGTTGCAGGCTGGCAGAACAGAAAAAAGGAGTCCTGGTTTGCCATCTGTTTTGCCAAACTGTGCTGCCAATTTCTCTGAAAAAGGGGCCACCCTCTTCCTCCCTGGCTCTTCTGCAAGGTTGCAAATGTTGGAAGAAATAGCAGGGCTAGATTCAGGTCTATTCACTTTGCTCTCTGCTACAAACCAGAGCAGTCTGCTTGCCTATTGCTTTGAGCACTGTGATTCCACCATGAGCCCTTTCCTAGGGCAGCATAAAAGTCCTAGGAGAATGAGAAATCAAACCATCGGTCAATCCTGAAAATCAGAAAAAACAACATTGAAATAAATGTCTGAGTAGTTCTGGACTTATGAGCCCAAAATTTCTGTTTCTAAACAAGGCAGTTGCCAAGTGAATTTTGCCTCATTTAAGACCTTCTTTGCCAGTTTTAAACTAATCTATATATATAAAAGTGAAATACCATCACAAAATCTTCAGAACTGTAAACAAATTTGACATTTGGCACATATGTTCCTCTTGGTTTGCTCACTAAGAAAGAATTTTTTGAAATGACCGTTATCAGCGCATTAGTATTTCCTATATTATTATTAACATGCTCTGATGCTGAGGAGTTCTATTCTCCCTCCCCACCTGAAAAGAACTGTTTCAAGTGCAAAACACAAGCAGAGGAGAGGAGTTTCAGTTTTAGTTTCACAGCAGCAACCAGCTTTAGTACAGAACAGTTGAGCTAAGCCATGCCCAGGCTCCTTGCTGTCTCCTTTTTGCTCACAGAGCAAATACTGTTTCAGTTTCCAAACAGCCCTCAATTCTCTCACACACTGACAGGATGCTAGCCAGCTGAATACCGATGGATGCTGGTAGGCAAAGGCAGAATTCTCCCCCCCCCTTATTTTCCTCTCCCAAAACTAAGCCCGACCACATAGTCTCGAAGCAAAGCATGGGTATCGAACTGGTCACTTAATGATTCTTAAGTGAATCATGCAATTGTTTAGTGAATTTGACTTCCCAGTTGACTTGGCTTGTCAGAAGCTGGCTGGGAAAGTTAGAAATTGTGATCCCACGACCCCAAGGACAATGCAACTGTCATAAATATATGCCGGTTGCCAAGCGTTCAAATTTTCATCACATGATCATGCAATGGTCATAAGTGTGAAAACCAGTCATAAGTCACTTTCAATGCTGTTGTAACTTCAAATGGTCACTGAACAAATAGTTGTAAGTCAAGGACTACCTGATCTAGTATTAAGGCTTATGAAAAATTAGAGTAAGCCTCTATCCAGCAGTCCCAAAATAGCTATGCTAGAGTTAGCAAATCTCCCATGAGAAGAAAACATCTCTCTGCTTATCATTGCTCATCTTAGTTTTCAAACACAATATTATTACAGGTAGTCCTCACTTAGTGACTACAATTGGTACCGGCCGCTCCATTTTTAAATGTAAAATAACATTACTGCAGCAAGTGTACAACATCACTTCCTACTTGGTCATTAAGTAAACCAGCACAATCATTAAGCAAGACATTGTGTGACCACAATTTGTGGTTTTTACTTTTGTGTGCTCCATTAATTCAGCTTGGCAGAAACCAGTTATGAATGTACACCAGTTGTGAAGCACCTCTATGGCAATCATGTGTCCATGGGATACTGCAACTGTCTTAAATGTGAGGACTGGTCACACATCTGGTTTATTTTAACACAATTGCACCAAGGCATTCAGTAAGTAAGGACTACCTGTATTTTAGAACGGATATCACAGATGGGGTTGTTGTTTTTCTATATTTAAAGCCTGAAAAGAAATAAAAGTGATTTTTTTCAAGTTGCCCAGAGGAATCTTTTACAGATTTTTAGTAACATGGTATTATTTGATTTATATCTTGTCCTTCTAGCAAGAGGGAACTCAGCTAACAAAAAAATTAAACTAATAACAGATAAAATCATACTAATAAATATTAATAGTAAGGCTTAATGAGAATATAAGGGCTTTTACAGAGCACATGCATGACTGGAGAAATTTATATTCCTTCTCCCCCAGTCTGCAAATGAAAGAAACAGGAGTTCTGAAATCTANCACAATGCTCTGGGTGCAGTTTTTTGGCTGATCCACAGCTCATCATCTAACCTTTCCCTGTAGGGGCAGTGAACACCCTGATCGATTTAACTGTTTGATTTTGTACTATCCAGTCTCCAATAGCATCCTTAATCATTCCCTTTTGATGGCATGAGCAACATTAACTCCAATGTCCACAATCAATCTAACACCTGAATTTACAACCCATCCCAAACCTGTTAGACTCAAGATGATGAGCAGCAAATACAAAAAAAATAGAAATTAACAAAGCAAAAAGACAGAAATTGCAATACAATGCAAAGAAAGAAAACACAAACACAATTAAACTTCCCTGTGATGCACCCCAAATCAATTAGAGCAGAAGGCACATTGGAACAATGTCGATTTGATTTTCTTTGCATAATGCAAAGGGCAGTAAGGCCAAATTAATTCTAGGGCAGAGATTTTCAGGGAGTGGTGGTGGAAAGTTTAAGCTTGGAGAAGATTCAGCTCCCAATCTTTGTAAATTAGAAAGGGTGGTTGGATTCGCATAAGGCCCTTTCTTAGGAGATATCCACACTAGATTCATATTCATTTCTGGCAGTCTATACCAAATATAGGGTGTACAGATAGTCCTCGACTTATCACCCCAATTGAGCCCAACATTTCTGTTGCTAAGCAAAGTTAAGTGAGCTTTGCCCCTTTTTTACGACCTTTCTTGCCACAGTTGTTGAGTGAATCATTGCATTTAGTAACATGGTTAAGTGAATTTGACCTCCCCATTGACTTTGCTTGTCAGAAGGTCACAAAAGATGATTTCCATGACTCCAGGACACTGCAACCGTCATAAATATGAGTCAGTTGCCAAATGTCTGAATTTTGATCCCAAGGCCATGGAGACGCTGCAACATTCCTAAGTGTGAAAAACGGTCATAAGTCACTTTTCTCACTGACTTCAATGATAGGTTACCATTGTAAATTTTGAACGGTCACTAAATGAACTGTTGTAAGTCAAAGATTTCTTGTATATGTATAACAGACATCTATTTGAAGCCTGGAGTAGTTCTGGTCTCTAGACCAGCCTGCACAACTTCTAGAGGAGGAAAGAAAACTTTAAAAAACAATCTTGGGCTGCTAAGGAATAGCTGGCATGCAGATCCTCTGTTTAGCAGTGCAACATTGGAACTGGCAGGGTCCAAAAGGCCTAGAGATGTTGGAGGGAAAATGTGTATGGCAGAACCTGGTGGTGGCAATATTTGGTGGCAGCAGACTGGTTTTCAAAAACTGCCACTGGTCACCCAAGGTTGCTTGGCAAGTTGCATGTGGCCTGTTGTACTGGCTTGCTCTTTATAGCAATAGTAATAGCACTTAGACTTATATGCCGCTTTATAAAGCTTTACAGCCCTCTCTAAGCAGTTTACAGAGTCAGCATATTTCCTTCAACAATTTGGGTCCTCATTTTACCCACCTTGGGAGGATGGAAGGCTGAGTCAATCTTGAGCCTGGTGAGATTCCAACTGCCAAATTGCAGGCAGTTGCCGCAGCAGAAATAGCCTGCAGTACTGCTCTCTAACTTTATTTAAGGTATGGTCAAAAAGCCAGAACACTGTTTCTCAACCTGGGCCATTTTAAGATGTGTGGACTTCAACTCCCAGAATTCCCCAGCCAGGTTAAGTTAGCAACATGGTTGTTAAGTAAATCCGGATTCCCCATTGACTTTGCTTTTCCGAAGATCGCAAAAGCTGATCATATGACCCCCATGACATTGTGACCATCATAAATATGAACCAGTTGCTAAGCATCTAAATTTTGATCATGTGACCATAGGCATGCTGCAATGGTTGTGTGAACAACGGTCATAAGTCACTTTTTTCAATGCCGTTGTAACTTTGAATGGTCACTAAATGAACTGTTGTAAGTCAAGGACTACCTGCATTCCCACTTATTTTATAGCCCATATGCCCAGACACTGAGAATCCTGGGACCTGCAGTCCTAATTTATCTTGAATGCACAAAGTTTAGACCATTTTATTATTTTTATTCTACTTTCCTAACAAATTATGATAATTGTCCAGGGGTGTTCTCTGAACTTGGTTTTAAATTTGCATTTTCTGGAAGTTTTCAAGAAAAGATACGATAGCCATTTATCTGGAATGGTATAAAACTTCTGCCTCAGGCAGGGGGTTGAAGTAGGACCTCCAAAGTCTCTTCCAGCTCTATGATTCTGTGAATAATAGGCCACCCATTGCACAAGCTAAACATTTGCTAAATTAGGTAACATTATTAATGCTCAACACCGAGCTCAGAAAGTACCAAAGTCAAATAATTCACTCTTGAGTTATACATATTCTCCACTATTGCAACCATAAGAATATATTCTCTCTCACACCCACACACACATACACACAAGGACATCCCAATCAACTCCCTCTCCTTGTACTTCTAGTTCACTCAAGTTAAGATTTTATTTCTTCCACTTATTATTTTACTGTTCCACATTTGTTGTTTAAAAAATATAGGTAGCAACCCAAACCCTAAAATGAATCAGAAACAAAGGCAGAAATGAATTCACCTACTACCTACACAATAAGTATTATTGTGGGATTTTCTTGTGACTGTGATCATAGTTGGTGCTTATGAACTTATCATGTGGATACAAAAACTGGCATGACTGATCAGATATTTAAGAAATGGGGGGGATATCATAGCACACTCATTAACAGCCCTCCCCCTCTTGATTTGACTAACCAACTCTTTAACTACTAGCCAGCATACCCATTTGCCACAGGAGGCAGAAACTGTAATCTAATCTAATCCACCAAAGCATCAATTCCACACAGAAATATTCAATATGATGACTTAACAAGTCTGGACTTGTCCCTTAAAGCTTCTAGTTTGGGAACTGCTATCCTAAAGCATAAGAATGCATGGATGCTTATTGATGTGGAAAACCAGATTTTTTAAAATAGAAAGAGGCAGAGTTGACTAATGTATGACAGAGAAGCCAATCGACCAGTTGGCTAAATGGAGTTCATATATTGAATGGCAGCCTAAACTGCCTGTGCAACAGATGCAAAAGAGAGCTCTAGATTATTGCTTCATAGCTCGAGTTTGTTCTGAGTACTGAGGAAAGCAATACAAATATAAGCAGATCTTTGCTCTCTCCCAGCTTTAAAAGTACCTCCCCGTTCAAAAGCAGCATACCTCTGTTGCTAGTACTAATACAGGTAGTCCTCATTTAGTGACCACAACTAGGACTGGCCATTCAACCATTCATGAGGCAGTTCCTACATGAAACTGAATATACTTAAATGATCTTGCTTCAGCTTTCCTTTGCTTTATAGATGTGCAAAGGTCATAAATGCAAGGATTGGTAAAGTTACTTTTTCATTCACCGTCATAACTGTGAATGATTGCTAAATGAATCAGTTAATAAATTGAGGACTATTTGTATCCGAAAAGGAAGGGCCAATACCTTGTCTTGTTATTGAAAAAGCCTTGGTTCAATTGATGATGCACATTCTTAAGGAATGGGCCCAGAGCTAGTTTTTTTGCTTCCTGAAGGAATGGGAATCTGTTGCTCATTTGAACTGTAGGAATACAGTCTTCTTAATTCATGACCACAGGTGAGTTGGGGCTGATGGGAATTGTTGTCCAATATTTGCTGATAAGGAACAGTAGTTTTCTACTTAGAACAAAATTCCTTGGTGCATTCAACCATTTGCTGAGTCACTTCTTTTTTTTAACTCCTGCGATGACATTCGCACAGCTCATTTTGTCTAAAGCAGATTTTAAAAAAAACCAGATGAAAGCTTCTACACTATTCCTGCAGACAGGTAGGGAAGAATGTTTTCTATAAGAGGAAAGAAGAGTTGAGAACTGAAGTTGGTTCTGTAATTATTGCACCATTCCCAAAATTAATTACCTCATATTTATTTGGTTCAATGAATTAAAAAAAGCATTTAAGGTTGTGGCCAGCATTTCTAAGACAACATTTTCCACATATTTTAGTCCTCTATCATGGTTTTAAACATTCTTTCTAAATGAGAGACATTTAAAAAGTATCTTCTCCTATCCTGGATGGCCCTGGGCAATTTTGTCACACCTCACCCTACATGAACCAAAACTGCATTTAAGCCACTTACCATGCCATTCACATCAATGTCCCGCAAAGAAAGATCAATCACAGCTGACAAGTTCTGTTTAAAGAAAACCTGTATCTCAGCACTAATTTTGTTCACCAAAGATCAGCAAATAATCAGCCTAGTAGTCCCAGGACACAAATGTGAAAATCAACACTCCAAATAACTTTTAATGATTAACACTCACACAGTAGCACTGTGACATTGGTGACGAATAGAACAGCTATTTAACACTGGTCTTTTACATCCCATGACAGTATTTTTTTCAAGATAGCTTCAGGAGAAAAAGGGAACCGAACTGGAAAGATAATTGATAATAACACCCACATGTTTCCTGCCATATTCCTTGCTCTCCCAAAATGGTCAAAAATTAGATTTTCTGTCTTAGTCAACTAACAGGAACAAGTAAAAATATGATGGAGGGGTTTTTTTCTCCCCAATTGTTCCAGATAAGCTGCTGCTTTCAGGAGAATGTACCTTTCTCAAACATAAGCAACAAAAAAAGCAAACAAAGATTATTTTTTATTCTACTTTCCACATCAACCAGTCTGTTAAATAATTAATGTTTATCTCAGAAAGCCATATGACAGAAAGCCCTGAGAAGCATATGCAATATTACTGCAGCCTCACTAGGATGGCGTGCAGGCTTAAAATGGGCACCGTAGCTGCACATGGCAAGGGAATTTTCAAAACAATGGGGGAATTCTAGAGTAAGAACAGATTGGACTCTTTGTTAAGGAAGCTCCAGAACTGCTAACATTTACTTCTACATGGTAACACAGAGAAGGCTATTACTATGCCACCATCCACACGCTATACTGATTGTTACCAAGGGTTGCCTAGGAATTCTGGGAGTTGTAAATGACAAACTTGATTTATGCTTTAGGAACAGCTGACTAGAGTGTCACATTTCTAAGTGTCTTTCTCAGTGTGCAAATATGCATGCAAGGGAAATCCTCTCCTGGAGACATGCAAAGGTTAACAGCCAAGTCATGGCACACTCTTTCCTGCCCACAGAACAGATGCACAGTACTGCACATGCCAGCAGCTACTACAAGGTGGTTCAAAATCAAAGACTTCATGCAACCAGAGTTAACGTCTAACAGGCTCACCTTGTTCTAAATAAACTCAGTCAATCTGAAACTACCCTAACAAAAGAAAAACTTACATATTAATTCCTTCCAAACCTGAAGCTTTAAGTCAGGTGCTTCTCAGCCTAAATCGACCATACCTTAGAGGTAAAAACAAAGAGGGTGAAGCCTTAAGAGCCTCATCATCTAAATTTTTGGTAGGGGATGGAAATGGATTTGGATGGAGAAAAAAGAAAGGAAGCAAAGGATCATTTTATTTTATTTTTGCCTCTCAGACTTGGCACATGCATTGAATTCCCTCATCTTAATTAAACAAGACTGTTCTCATATGTCCTTATTCTGTAACTTCAGAATTTCCTCCCTATTTTATTTATAAAAACTAACCTTTAGCATTCTTTGCAGAGAAAGCGGGGGAGAGAGGAACCTTATGTATTTCCTGGTCTGTAGTTCCTTTGGCAAAGGATTTCACACGCTTTCAATTTCAGATCTAGAAAGACCTGAAATATATAAAGGCAAGAAACTGGCTTTATGAATACAATTACAAACACCTTTTGGAAAGGAAGGGGAGCAATATCCAACAATATCAACTTGCTTTACAATCTGGCATGAATTCACTTAAGTTGATTTGCAGAAATTAAAAATATAGACACCCAATGCGGAGCAATCTAGTCTGTGGGAATAAAAGAACCACAGAAAATAGAGGTTATGGGGAAAGCGATACTGTTAAAATACTTTGTATTTAACCCTGAAAAGCACTTTAGTTTTCAACAGTATGGAAATAAGTCATACATGCTGTACACAAAGTATTTCTTCTGCCCATACTTAGTGCAACTACTGTGTTTTTTCAACTGCCATGCAAAACTAGATCTAATCTACAAACATTTGCATCTCCTGAAACCACCTTCTAATTTACAACTCAGGTTGAACAAAACAAACCACAGGTTTTGTGGAGGGGGTTAAGCACAAAGCACAAAGACTTTGTGGTTGCTGCATGGAATTCCCTTGCTTAAAATACAAAAAGATACAACACAAAAAGGACTGTAATAAGAAACAGGGGCTGGGGAATAACACCATCTAAAACATTGACAGTTGCCTGGAGGACCAGAAGTTAAATCTTCATGCTAGTGTAAATAAATAGAAGGAAAACTGGAAGAAAAACAGAAGGTTCATTCAATTGGGTTCAAGATACCTATTCAATAAAGGAGAAAAATTAAATATAGCCCCATCTCTCCCCCACTCCCCAAATTTCACCCAAAGCACAAAAACCTTTGATAGAATTTTTAATTTCCTTTCTTCCGCTCTTTTTCTTCTTCCATCTGCCTCCCCTTTTTTTCTTTTCCACCAACACGCCCTGATTATGGAGATTAGTA
>BHFT01037034.1:0-24980 GCA_004320025.1 Laticauda laticaudata
ATTTTATAGCTTAACATGATTTTGTAAACTAAGCTAATTAATTTCAGCAAACCAATCTGATCCAAGTTTTTTTCTTTCAAGATAAAGTTAAGTTGGCAAGCATATTTTGTTATTGCAATGGACCTTTACGTCTGGGAATTAAAATGATAACAGCATCTATTAAGTTTTTTGACAGTAATATAGAATAGTTTTGTCAGTCTATCTTCTTGTCCAGATTTTTTTTTTGGGGGGGGGGGATTTCTTAGGCCTAGTCTACAGTTAATTGGCATTTGGTTGATGGTTTTTTTAAATTGAAAGTACTGATATGCTCCATTGTAAGTCGATCAAACCAGTCAAGTCCTAGAAGGAGATCACCCCTCAGTGCTCTTTAGAAGGCCAGATGCTGAAGATGAAACCCACATACTTTTGGCCACCGTAATGAGAAGGAAGGACTCACTTGGAGAAGAGTCTAATGGCTGAGACAGATTGGAGGGGCAACAGAAGAAGGGGATGGCAGAAGAATGAGGTGGGCTTGGCTGGAGTCACTGAAGGCAGTCTAGCATGAGCTTTAATTTGACCTCCGAAGAATGGTAAGGAACAGGAAGGCCTTGGAGGATTGATGGACACAACTTTTGCAAAAGCTTAAGGCTAGGTTTCACACTGGCCGATCGGTGCAAAACGTATCTAAAAAGGACACAGCAGATGAGCAATTTTTCCAATCCATTGTTATCCGCTCTCAAAGTGCCCCAAATTTGCAATAAAACAGAGCGAACCAACAATGGAAAGGACCGGACGTGGGGAGGATGTAGCGGGGATGTGAAGCAGACGTTCATAGGAAGCCTTAGCGGATGAACAGCGGATTGGAAGCGTGATGACACATCCGCAGGGCTTCAGGGGGAAAACAAGTGAAGTGGACACGTAGCGGAAAGGAACGATGCATAGCAGATGGCGTAGCCGGATGAACACGGATGCATCACGGACGCCGAATTAGGATTGAATAGCGGATGCCTAAGCTAGATGTAAGCATTCATGCGCATGCAGGGAGGAAATGAAGTTGTGGAAGCTCCGCGGATATAAAAGGAGGCAGCTTCGCAAGCAGGTCACCAATTCAGAGGAAAGACCTCTGCGCAGAGACATCTTGAGAGAACAACCATGGGAAGAAGAGTGAAAGCCTGTGCTACTCCTGCCCAGCGCCCTGGCAGAAAGGACAGAACCACCTCCCAATCCGACGCTGGCGGATGACTTCTGAAGCTGCTGGTGCTGGTGCTGCTGGTGATACCTGGTGTTGCGGCTGCTGGTGGCTATCTCCCTGCTGAGTAGCGTGCCGCTCGGGATGTGGCTCGTGCTAAGCGCGCGCTATTCGTCCTGCTTGCTGGTGCTCGTGAGCTATCGCGTCGCTGCGCTCTGCTCTGCTAGGCTTCCTGCCTGAAGGCTGGCTGCCTTCTCCTGCTCGAGTGGTGGACGAAGCAACAAGGCCCTCAAGAGCGCTGCTAGTGTCTTGAAGGACGCCCGTGAATGCCCCTGCCTAGAGGGAGGCAATGGAGGCAAGGCAAGGAGAAGGGGAGCAGAGGTGATAAACAGTACCTGACCATGACCATTTACTGGAGGACCATGAGGAGGTGCTGGAATGGCTGGAGGGGAGAACGAGTACCTGTGGAGTGAAAGGCACAGGCTCTAATCGCGACACAAGCGGAACAGGCAGCAATGCGTTAGGCAGAGGAGAAGGTATGAGAGCCTGGGCTAGACACTTTCTAGATCAGGCAACTGGGGTTGAGTGGAAGCTGTGCAACACCTGGTTAATGGTCAAGCTCAACCTGAAGAGATCCCGAGGTCAGGCAGTGCCTGCTGTCCCAGAGCTCACGTGACGCGGGACTTCTGAGGACCTGAGCTGGTCATGGCCAGGTGCAGCTTCCCTGAACAAGGGCCTGAGATCACGCGGAGGCATCCGCGAGGAAGCAGCCTCCTCTGTCAACCCTCTCCCTCAGATGCAGCCACAGAGAACCACTCCCTTCGCAGCGCCAAGGAGACGAGGCTACCATGTCCAGGCAGGTTGTCTTTGGAGGGCCTTCACAACAGAGACCCCCCGCTCGACAGCTGCACCCCTCCGATCAGCATGGCCAGGGAACGTGGAGGATCCCTTGTTCTCAGGATGGAGCAAGAAGAGGCAGCCACACAAGAGACCAACCCACACTCACCCCCCAGCTCGCACCTCCACAGAAAGCAGGGCAGAGAGGAGACCGAGGGCAGAGCCACACTGTCCTCTTGGGAGATCAGGGGACATCAATCAAAGCCCAGCACAGCTGGTCGCACTTTGACATACCATCCTCCACTGCAACCGCCTGATCGATCACGTACGTGAGCCAGACCACTCATGGACATGCCCCTGAGGCCCCAGGACCAGGTGATAAATGGAGAGGATTCAAGCTCTTCTGCACCACCCTCCACGCCCCAGGCTGAATCTGCTGCTACCACACTCGCAGGTCTGCTCCTTCACCCTAGGCGATGTCTCAGCCTCTTCACAGATTTCAAACGGCCTCGCCTAACCAAGGGCCTAGCCACTAACCAGGACTTCCCACAGCAGGAGGCAGGCCCTTGCCAGTCCACAACCCAGGGTTCCTCGGACACCACAGATGCCCACCGACGCCCAGCTGAACCCAGCTGCAGACCAGACCCAGCCCACTAGCAAATCCCTCCTTCCTCGCACCCCACAGCCAAGCCCTTCCTCAAGAACATCCTGTCATCAGTCTTGGGCCTCAAACATCCCAGGTCCTGAGGACGTGGCCTCTCAACCTCATGGGACTGAGTTCAGCTTCTCTGTAGAAGCTTTCCTGCAGCACACAAATGTCAGGCGGAGCTCCATTCAAATCCAGGAAAGAAATACTTAGACTCTTTAGGTTAGGAGAAAAGACAATCTTTTTACCTGAAAGTGAAGTGGTAGCAACCAAAGAATTCTGATTCTGAGAAAATTAGGGCGTGGGCAATTCACATATACAGCAGGTGATGGAAATGGTTCCACCCCATAGTTTCAGATGACACTTCCACTTAGAAGTTGTGAATTGATCATGGTGGGCCATCTTCAAAGGTGATGATGAGGCCTCTGATCTGTTGACTCTTGGCATATTTTGATAATGAGGTTTGGCAGTTGCACAGAGAAAAAGAAAGCTAAAAGCGAAGAATAGAAACCTAACTCTATTGATGCTTCCCCCCATTTTACGACAAAGAAAGAATGTAACACTCCAGCTCACCGTCCCCGACTATAGTCCTTACCTCCCCTTCCCTCCCCGGTGCCTCCCATTACTTATGGCAGTCAAAAGATGCAAAGCAATAAGCAGAAGATCTTGAAGGCTGACATTTGGCCCTCCTAAAAAAAGGAAAATCATTCAGTCCTAGAAGAGAGAGAAAGAGAAAAATATAAAAGGAACCCCAATTATTAATCATTAAACAATTACAAAACAAATGCACTCCCTAAGGCTTAATCAGAATACTTGGAAAGGGAAATGCTTTGATCAACACTAGGGCTGTTAACATCGGTTTCTTTAAAGCCATTCGGCTTTGATGAAAGAAGGGAAATGTTTCCTAGTCTACACAAGATACTGGAGTCGATCCCTTCCAATTTGCAGAGTCCAGAGATTCTTAACTTCAAAATGTTGTTGCGCCCTTCAATGTCAGTATTGGTATGGGAGGGTCAGCCTGGGATGGGTCTTAAGTCAGAAGTACGTTCAGGTTTTAGCAAACTAACAATGGAAAAACCGGATGAATTTTCGTCGAAGAAGTTTTGGGTAAGTTTAGCTGGACTGTTACAGGATTTATAATCCCATTCAATTGTGAATGGACCAACGTACTGTAGGAGCAAGCTTCTTTGACTTTTGAGTGGTCTGCAGGTATCTGGTGGACAGGAAAACCTTCTCGCCCCACTTTATAATTCTGTGGGATCTTTTCTTGTATGCAAATTTCTTATGAGCTGATGGCCTGCGTTAATGCTTTGCGTGTCACTGGCCAGTGTAAGTTGGAGTTGAGTTATCCATTCAATCCAATCGAATGGATGTTTAGTTTTTTCACGAAGGAAGTTCAGGTATGGGAACCGAAATCTGTCCCGAAGCACTTTAAATGGAGTAAATAGTACTACTGTGTACCGGAGTTGTTATAATGCACTGTCGGCAAATGGTAGTAGTTAATTCGGACGCAGTTAATCTTGTTGATAATTTATGTAACATCTAAGATATTGTTCTAACACTGCGTTAGTCCTCTCACAGGCCCCAATTGGTTTGGGGGTGGTGGGCGGAGCTTAACCCCTGGCGCGGAGCCTATAACTTCAGGAACTCTTTCCAAAATTTTGAGGTAAATTGGACCCCTCTGTCAGAGATTATGCGTTCCAGGATGCCATGTAACGAAAGATATGTGAAATAAACAGTTTAGCGCAGTGTCTTAGTGCAGAGGGAATCTTGGAACAAGGTATGCAATGTACTTGTTGGAAAACAAATCAGGTCACTACCCAGATGACTGTGTTTCCACCACTCTCCGGTATTCTACTATAAGTCCATAAGAGATTTTCCTTCCAGGGAGCCGTTGGTGCTAGGCTACAATTTTGGTAACAATCCTAACTGGCTTACCAAGGAGGTCTCTCTTGCGAAGCAACAACTGGACAAGCTAGCTACATAGCTTCAATGTCCTTACTTTTTAAGTAGGAACCACCAGAATTGCCGCTTAAACCAGAATGTAGAGGTCTTCCACAAAATCTGAAGTGGCCAGCTGGCTTAGAATCATGAGCCTGTTGTAGTATTTGGCTCCTAATACCTGTGGCAACATACAACTTGGCCCCCACCCAAGCCAAACATCTCTAACTGTATAGTCACTTGAATGAGCCAGGAACCATACCGGTCAAGTTTTAATTGACTTTACAATTGTTCCGGTTGGTCATTCGATAAGACACTTCTTGGTTCTTCTTTGGGCTCTGGTGATCCAACTGGGGGGCCTAGATCTTTGGGCTGAGACAATTGGGCTTATCACCTCCTGGCGCATACTATTATATTGGGGCAGTCTAGAGAAGAGCATCCGCCATGAAGTTAACTTTCCCACCCTGGAATACTACTTCAATGAGAAATTGAACCGCTTTGAAGTACTCTGGGCCCCAGCGAACATTGTTTAGGGGACAGCTTTTTGGGGCCATTTTCAAAAGCTCCAAATTTTTTATGATTCAGTCCATACTGCAAATGTGTGTTTTGCTCCTTCAGATAAAAATGTCTCCAGCTCAGTAAGCCGCCGCTAAACGAACTGCGAAAAAGCTTCCTCTCTCATCCCAGACAGCCCATGCTCCTCTGTTTTCAGACAGGCTTAACGGGAGAGGTATAGTGTGGACGCACAAAGCTGTAAGGGTGCCCTTGAGTCTGTTGAGTTTGAAGTAATACCGCTCCAATAGCGCCAATCATCATTGCATCGGCGCTTGAATCACGAAAGGAGTGTCCATATGCCGGGTGCTTCACCACTGGTTCTGCATGCAAACAGTCTGTTTAGCTTTTCAAAAGCTGCTTGGCACCCATGGACCGACTCCATTGCGGCTGTTCCTGCCTTGGCTTCAGCTCCCCTTTTGTTTTTTAAGAAGTTGTGTGGGCATTGCTATCTCTTATGCAATATGGTAGGGACTGATATAGTGCACGATGAGTGAAATCAAGAGGAAAGTGGCGTAATTGCTGTCAGAAAATCGCGCGACCAATACACACTCTTGAAAGCGTTGTTTTCTATCGGTCGCGAGGATAGGAAGCCACCATTCCAGAACGGTCACAACGACAGCTCTTTCTCTGGGATCTGATCTTCTTGCACTGCAAATCCTTCAGATGAAATGCGATATTCTCTCAACTCACGTGCAGAGTGTCTAGAGAGTCCTGGTGCATCCCATTGCACACCTATTGATCAAGTCTATAGTAAGTCATGACAACTTGACTAGCGACACACCTCTGAGTAGCGAACACGTACTCTCTGCAACAAAATTCCACCAATGTAACATAAGTGGAGGTGCACAGAGCTTCTAAACGCGCGCTAGTGAGATAAGGCCAGATCATATCCAGGAGGATATGGAATCCACCGAATCGCGCACCGCTGGCCTACATAGCACACTAGTCTCATTTTTGAGTAAAACTGTTGAATGAAACTCATGTTAACATGTAGAGTTATCTCAGCTTGGCGGAGGCACACCCTTCGATAGAACTAAAGACTGTGAGAAGACGGTCCTAACTCCGGGAAATTGGACCACATGCCGCAATTCTCCATGCTGGGCAGTTGAATAATGCGGTCTTCCACCTCACCACATGTCGTATGCCACCTTAATAAGTGAGATACCTCGGTGTAGGTATTGAGAGCTCTTCTTCGCAAAAGCGACGTCACATGAAATATCTTTCCCTCTTCACTAATAATGGCGAGCACAACATAGTCCTTTCACATCACGCAGGCAGGAGATACGAGGATGCTTTTCCACAGTAAAAGTACCCCTTATACGGTTCAGAACGTGATCATGTAAAACACCCATCCAAGCGTTCCTGGAGGCCTTCGGTTCTCTCTTGCACAGAGAGAAGCGCACTGAGGGAATGGCCACTATAACCGCGGGCTGTCTTAGCAGGGTTTGTAATGGATAACGCAACGTTCACGCAATAAATGCACATATAAAACAAGAGCTCTTATTGTCTCTTCCAATTGCTCCGCGGAAGTGCATTCGAGATCAACTGTTGGGGTCCTTGCGGTGAGCTTCTCACCCGCGAGAGCAAAATGCTCCAACTAGCACAGTCTGGTTGACCGGGTGAGGCAGGTATACCTTTCTATCTGGAGGCGTACGTCGGAGACTGGAACACTTCTAATTAACTACCCAATACTCTTTAGTGGATATGTATGGTCTCCTTCATTCTGTACCCCACGGGTCTCAAAGTACTCTTTGTGGAGAAGCTATATTCAAATTTAGTGTCGTTCGAGGCTTACAAGCGTTGGGCATCTGGCCCTCTTTTCTCCCGGTTCGGCTGAGAGCTTATGTGCGTAGAGTGCTAAGCCACCCCTTTCTCCCACGTAATAACACTATGGCGGGTTCTCCATCTCCTTCGCCGGTAGACACCAGGGAGCATATCCGAGGTTATTCATAGGTGGTTGCTCCATTCCACATGGGACCACAATAAATCTGCAAGCGCAGGTGTTCCCTCAAATGTCTATGCTTCTCATCATGGAGCGAATGCTAAATATAGGTTCTGCGTAACAACCACAAAGAGGTCGGAGCGCGAACACCAGCCAGCTACTGAATCCATCTTAGTTGGCGCACAAGATGTAGGACAGTGGGGACTATGCCTCAACTCCATGCGTTTTTAAGGTAATTTGAGCGCCCCAATATTATATATAATGCGTATTCGAACTCCGCCTTCGCTCAATGATTAGACATGCACTTTAAGTGGCCACCCACCATGGAATCTCTACACAGGGGCTAGCCACTCTAAAATCGCTCGAGATCTAGCCCCTGAACCTCTCTCGCGGAGGGTGAGACTCCACTTCACAGAGCGAATAGTCATGAAGAGGAACCGGAGGGAGGAAGTGGTTCTTATCTAGAGGGCCACTACACCTTAGAACTTAACCGAGGATTTATATATCTGTTCAAAATTCCCCTTCTAACAACACAGGGTGGTCACTGGAGCGGCGCATGAGGTCGCTCTCTCCTGCGGGACGGGTCGACGTACTCCCTCTGACGCCTGACCTTATTTGACTTTATTTCAGAGGCTGAGATGCACGTGCCGTGAGGCTTCGACTGGGAGCTCTTTTGGTGTCAGGGTTTTGGCGCCCATATGTTCCTTTGCCTATTGTGGCCGCACCCAGGATTGAGCCGTGAGTGCCGAGAACTTTAGTAACCTATGACCAGTATGTGCTACAAGCACTTCTGGTGACCTAATGCTATGCCCTGCGGCCAACTCGCGAGATTAGCAGCCTGAATAAAGGGAGGTAGCGTCTTTGCAACCGATCTGTCTCACTCCCCGGTCACCTACTCTGAGGTGTGTAGGCTAAGGTCCTCTGAGGGTCGATGTGAGAGGAGGAGAACATCTTGTAAGACTCCATCTCATATACCTTCTGCCTCCACACGCATTTGGACTTGCTCGGATCTGGAGGAATCAATCTCACTTCTCTACACTGAGAGCGCAGCATGGTAGCAAGCACTAAGCTGCACGGAGTGCGCTATTTACCTAGAGAGATCTCGTAGTCCTTAGCAGAATCGCGAGACACGGCTCCCTGGAAGGAAATCTCCTCACTCGTGGAGCTTTACATAGCATGAGCTTCAAATTTTTAACCAAACGACAAGGCCTGTTAAACACAGTCATGCTCTCTTCTGAGGGCGTTTACTTGGGGGGCCACTAGCCTCGGATAATTTGGTCCGTGTTTTTCCCTCAACTGAACCTCACTTATACAATTTTGCTTCAGTAGGTCCGTCATAGTTCAGCTCCACAGAAATTCTCTGTCTCAAGACCACTGCGGCTACAACCTTGGTTTCTATTTCACACTTTATCGGTTTTTTCATCGCCTATACAATTGGCATCTCGCGTGCGATAGCCGACTAATCTCTGTACCACGAGCGCGGTCCAATTGTCACAGCCTGGTGGCTAACCATACAAAATTCTGGCATAAGAGTGCCCTGCAAGTCTAATAGCGAGCGTTCGCGAGCCGCACGGGTCTAATGACACTACCGCTACGCACCCCCAATAAATTCCAATGAGCAAGGCCTGTCGAAAGAGGCACCGGAAGAGAGCCATGTCATACGTGTTAGAATATCAATATCGTCATAGATGTTCACTCTTACATAAATCATTATCAAAACAAGACTACTACTGTGCTTGCCCGCAAATTACCTTATACCCCTCCAAATGCCCTGGGTACACCCGACAAGACTCTGGCACTTATAATGAGCAAGCTCCGAGCCACCTCAGCTTCTGTAGGAGTGAAATAGAGCGTCCCATTCATATACTTCCATTTCCTAAATAATGGGCTCAGCACATCGAGCTGATCGAAGGGACTATGTGCAGTATACACCTCCAAATGATCCTTTGAGGAGCGCGCATTCCCTCCTCTTCTCGTTGATTTAACCTTACTTACTACAACGTGCGCGCAGGACATGCCTAGCGATGCTTCGAATTGCCTACTAAGGAAATCTACCACGACATCCTTGCAGAGCATCACGGACCACGGGCTCGGCCTATAGCCTTGCGAAATGACTCGGTTAGTCTTGTACTATAAGGACATTAGAAGCGCGAGCGTAGGCTGCTGCTCTCTTCTGGCCTTAGGGCCTTCAAGCTTTCCACCCTCCCCCTTTCAATGACCATATTTGTGCAGCGTTGACGATACAAAGGTATATCAAAAGATCCCCAGGACACGTTCATAAACAAGTAGAGTTCATTCACATGGTTGATAGCCAGTCGAGAAGCAGGGTTACACGTCTGTTTTCCTCCTGCTCCTTGACACAGCAAGAGTCTACCTCTGCATCTTTATCCACGAGCCCCTCAAAGGCGGGTAGTCATTAGTGAAGCACACGCGGGGGAGGTGGTGGCTGGCCTCTATACTGCTCGTTGCGTTCGAGAATCTCTTAGCACACCAGAAAACCAATCGCCAGTTACTATAAATCGCGGATGCTACATTCCAGTAAACTTAACCTCAAACTCTTCGACGATTCATCTTTGGCGCGCCTGGCTTCTACACCTAGGGTAGTTTACTTTTCTTCTACACCCAACACCTGAAGTCTAGGGGCTAGGTCGCACTTGACTGTTCTTAGAGCACCGCAATTCTGGGAGGGGCTGACCCCTCCTCATACCCAATCACTGCGAGCGCGCGCGGAGTTGAACGAGGCGCAGAACAACCAAAAGTTTAAAATGAATTCAATTGCACACATTCCTGTCGACTTCTCCGCAACAATTGGGGCGAGGTGATCGACTTCCACGTATCTTTCCGCTATAGGAAACTGGCAAACCCCATCTGCCTCCCTTCTTTCACAAGCGATCTGGTTAAAGAATATCCGATATTGTGTTCTATACTAATGCTGACCCACTAAGTTAATCACAAGCATTTCCTTCCAAGTATCCTGATAGCCTTAGGAGTGCATTGTTTTGTAATGTGTTTGGTAGATAGCGATTTTAGAATTGTTCAACTTAGGTCTTTAATAATTTTCTCTTCTCTCTCTTCCTAGGACCTCGATGATTTTCGCTTTGATTCTAGAGGGCCCAAATGTCAGCCTTCAAGATCTTCTGCTATTCGCTCTCAGCAATCGTTTTATAGAGAAAATGCGTTATGCTCCTCATTCCGAGTGGGCTGGTGGCTCAACGATGTCAAGTAAGAATATATGGTCCAGTGAGGGGAGCTCGAGCGAGAGAGAGGTCGAGGGGAAAGAAGAGGAGCACGTGATAAAGCTGACTTTAGAAGATCTAGAGAAAAGACATCTTTGTGAACTGAGAAAAGTGGTGAGAAGTGCTGTAGGAAACGGCGTATAGACATATTTCTTCTGCTAGTTCTGAGTGTGAAAATTATATGGGCAGGTGCAATTCGGGGAGCGCGAGGAAAGCATAATCTAACACAGAGTGATTGAAAGAAATGTTCACCACCCGGCTCATATTATATTCTAGATGACACTCTCGAGCATTAGAAGTTTGTAGGAACATGACTCATTTGTTGGCGTGCATTCTTTCTACGGTTGTCACTTGATCGTGGAGTGCAACCTGCTCAGATATCCCGCTCATCATTTATCGGACAATAATTATTTGGCCGCAATATGATATGGCTTATGCAGGTATCTGATGAGGCGCACGCATCATCGAGAGTACAATAAGAAACGCTAAAGCAGTGGGACAACTATGAGAATAACACTAATTACCACAATCCTTTACTTAAGGTGGTAAAGTTGTCATCTGACTAATTGGGGGTTGTGGGAATCCCATTCTCCATTCCCCCATCTTAACTCTTGTATAATGATGAAAATTGCGCGACACGCCCCTAATTATGACTAAAAACTCAACCGTAAGCCAGACAGAATCTCTCTCTCCGGATGGTTTGCTATCTCGATCCTTACTCCCTACCTCCTCAACCCTTCACGCGCTTCCACCCACAAGTTATCGTTACTATTTGGCAGTCCGAAAAGATGCTAAAGACAATCAGCACGTAAAATTTAGAGGCTCAAGTACAATTCTCCTTATCTCCCTGTTGAATATCTTTGGGCGAGAGAGTCGGAACGCCCTACTTGGCGCACCTCTAGGAGCCACGCACTATCTCGCAGTGCAATCCTAGCGCCACCGCTATAGCAGTACGGCTAGCCCGTTTTACATCTGAAGTACCCATCAGAGGGCCATGCCTCAGAGTGAACGTGAAGACACAGATGTGCCAGTACCGACAGAGGTTGTTGACGAGTGTTGTTTCGAGCAGAGGCACTTCCTGCATACAATGTACGTAGTGTGATAGATGACCAGAGCCTTTAACATTGAGGGGACACTGATGTAGCCTTTAGATGTTACTACTAAAGTCATACAGTTTGTTAGATAAAGGTTATATTTGACTTCACACACTTGGTTCGCTTTTAGTTTTACAAGTAGGGAAACTAAAGTGTGTGGGGCCGAAACGCGTTTTGAAAGAAAGAGAGGGAGTATGGTAAGGAACCGTTTGCATGGCTTAATGTGGGTAGTGAGGTCTATGATCTAGCGTGTCGGTGATGGAGCTTATGGGTGCCTGTGCAGGATGCGGTGAGAAAGGCGATAGCTCGTGAGACGGGGTTGAGAGGCAATGGACTTGTCTGGGGGAATGTGAGTAGCTGTCGAGGAACTGTGGTGAAGGTTGGTATGAGGGACTCTGGGGGATGGGTAAAGGGAGTTGCATGGCGGCTCTTGTGGAGATGATGGGAATAAAGTCCTGGGTAAGTTTTGTTGGGAGTATGATTTAAACCTCCCAGGTGGCACACATATGTGGGAGTGTAATGGGATGCCCACGACTGCGAGGCTCCGAGTCTCTGCCAATGCATAAAATGGTCCCTTTTTTTGATTCGAATAACAGAATTTATTATAATTGATCACACAATAGTTGGTCTCAAATATAAGACAAGGCTCTTCACTAAAATCGCCGGCTAGGGTGCATAAATGTAGCATGTGAACACGGGTCTATGGAGTCGGATAATGCTATCTGGCCCAAATTCTGCAGATCTCTCTCAAGTGAGTGTCTATGAGGTGGTAGAACGCGAGTGGTCGCAAGGAGAGGAGAGGAGATCCAGATTTAATCCATCTCATTCCATCTGTCCTTGTGCTCTCATCACCCTGCGCGTACTCCGCGCGCGCACCTCGCTCCGCAGGCGGCGGATGAGTTGCCAGTGTCTCAGGAGGTTGTGCTGCATTCTTCCCTTCACGTGAAGTCTCTGTTGGGGCCTTGTACATCCACAGTACCTGGAACCTGTTGGCCAAGGATGCCAAAGGCGTTCTCCACCACCCGTCTTGCCCTGAACAGCCTGTAGTTTGAAGATCCTCTCTGCACGGTGAGGGTATCTGGGAAGTGTAGGGCTTCATGAGTAAGTTCTGAAGGGAGAAGGTACATCACCCACAAATGAAGTGATCCGGCAGTGAGGTGCACAGTGCCTTCACCGTGTACAGAGTTGGGATGAAGCGCGAGCGGTTGGCTAGTTGGATGTGGGAAGAGATGGCGGCATTGATGGTCAAAGGGTTGCGTTACGCTCGCAGCCCCACGTTCTGATGGAGCTACGGTCTGGCTGTTGTAATATTGTTGTCCCCTGGGACATCTCTGAAGACTGAGCAGGTGCACCAGCTGAGAGGCGACTGTCACTGTTGACCACCTCAGTGTATCCTAGCCTTACTGCACTTGCAACCTCATTGGTCCATAGATGGGGAGTAGCGAGGTCGCATGAAGCATGAGCGTGGTGAGTAGTTGAATACTTATGGATTGTCTGACCCTGCGCTGAGTTGTGGCTGCAGCCTTGGTCTTTGTCAGCTTCGAGCTGCCATGCTGCAGATCCCAATGGCGAGGATTCGCCTTCCAACGCATGCGTTGGGCCGTCTGAGAAGTTCCGCACCGTCGGAGTACGGGAAGCTGTCAAGCTGTGCGGGGCTGGGGGTCGCAACTTTCCTCCAATCCTTCGCGCGAGTTGTGTTGTGAGGTCCCTCCAAAAAGACCATGTGTATGGACCGCTCTCTGCGCAAGTATTCATTCGATGATGGTAAGCCCATTACGTCTCTGCGATGCCCTAGAGTAAGCTGAATGAGGGAGTTTGTGTTGTCCTCACCTGTGCTCGAGGCGCACTAGCTGACATGGTGGCAGTAGCGTGGGGTCCCGAGGGCCAGTGTTGGAGCAGAGGGGCAGAGTGCAGTCTGCCACTTCAGTCCAGGGCCTCAGGCCGGCTGGTACGGCGAAGTGGTGTCTTTCGCAGCCCTCTGGTCAACCACCGGTGGTCTCAGAAGCCGCCCAACCCAACTGACACCTACTAAGAGCATGGCACGATGGTATTGTCTGTACGCACACCGGCTTGAGGGTATGAATGGCACGAGCTGTCTTGCAACTCACGTCACGCTGGCCTCGCACTCCAGGCAGCTTTGCTCACTTACCAAGGTATGCCAAAAAGCTCCATTTCGTCCTCATACGATCGCACGGCAGGGTCGGTCGGACACACACATGTTGTTCTCTTGGATCGTCTCCCATTCTCTCTATGCGCGTAGAAAAGGCGCGTAGGAAAACAGTCCTAGAAGAGAGGCGATCTTGGTTCTGGTCGATGAGGAATGATAGGCGGGCTCCACACAAGAGGCTGACGTTGTCGCGCACCTGAATCCACTGGTCGTGTCATCGCATCTTGCGAACCAGAGCTATGATGTGCAAAAGGCGGCACAGAGCCGAGACGCTGTAAGAGGGTGTTGCACCACCCAATGGTCGGGAACTCTATAAGTGTGAGCACCGGTGATTGTGCTCCCTCTTTCCATTCAGGGTACTGTAATAGGAGACACTGTGCGTTTTTGCTGCGCTAGTCGCTCTCAATGCCACACTAACTTCTCAGAGACGAGTCACCTCCTAGACATCCTAACTATATGGTCCTCGACGATAGCAATAACCCATGTGAGAAGGTAATGCTTGTCTCTGGTCCTTTCATCGTTTCCCTTATATATGCTCCTTCACGTCCTATGACCTACTATGTCCCTTTCCTATGTCGTTGGTCTTACAACCGTCTCGTGTGGGACATTGCGCGTCATCCCTTGGTCCTACGCGGCCTCTCACCTGCCTTCTAGCCTAGTCTATGGCGCGCGTTCTTGCCAGCGCTGCACGCGAGGATTGTTCAAGCGTTGGCCACCGGATGTCACCAGAGGCAGTGCCGCAGAGGACATACAAGTCAGGACGGAGTGTGAAAGCACCATGGGCGATAGACTGGCGAAGGTACAGGAAAGTGAATTGGTTGTCACCGCACAGTGAGTAAATGTCGAGGGATGTAGCAAAGTACGCGGCGCGAAAGGTCTCATACCACTCAAAAAGTCTTTGTAGCGCAGCTCCAAAACTTTCCATTGAGAAGCGGATGAAGTAGCAGTAGAAATGGATGTTATGATGGATAGAACGTATGCAAAGCCAAGTCTGCAAGTGAGTAACACAACGGATGCATCGCGTGTTTAGTCCCCAATGAAGCACGGAAAGCTTTTGTCCCATTCTACACACTCCAGCCATTTGTGCCATCCACCGCTGTCGTTCAAAGTGGAGTGTTACATAAGGCCGACCTTTAGCACACAATAGTTTTCTAGGGAATTCAAAGAGAGCAACTGAGTGCTCTCCCCTATTAACGTTTAGGAGAGCTCAATTTCTTCACCAAAACCCTAGTGCTCAGTTGGAAACCGCGCATCACTTCATGTAAACACAAACCCATAGCAAAGCTTATGTACAAAGCGCATTACAAAGAGCGCTCACGCGGGAATGGAGTTAGAATGGTCCGAAGAGTTTCACTAAGAGACTCGATTGCGTAGCGACACGAAAGGCGTGTTAGAATGCAGGAGGTAGAGATACGTTGGTCTCCACACATGCGCACCATACTTGCCCCTCGTCACTTATCTGTCAGATCATGCAGTTTGGGGTTACAATTCCCTCTACACAGACATTGTCTCTGGCAGCCAGGTCTTCCTCTGAATGGTGACCTGCTTGCGAGCTGCCTCCTTTTATATCCGCGGAGCTTCCACAATTCATCCTCCCTGCATGCGCAGTGAATGCTTTACATCTGCTAGGCATCCGCTATGAATCCTATAGGCGTCCGTGATGCATCCGTGTCATCCGCTACGCATCTGCTATGCATCCGTTCCTTCCGCTACGTGTCCACTTCACTGTTTTCCCCCGGAAGCCCTGCGGATGTGTCATCCGCTTCCATCCGCTTTCATCCGCTAGGCTTCCTATGAACGTCTGCTTCACATCCCCGCTACATCCTCCCCACGTCCTGTCCTTTCCATTGTTGTTCGCTCTGTTTATGCAAATTTGGGGCACTTTTGAGAGCGGATAACAATGGATGGAAAATTGCTCATCTGCTGTGTCCTTTTTAGATACGTTTTGCATCCGTCGGCCAGTGTGACCTAGCCTTAAGTTGCAAAGTTGTGTCCATCCAATCCTCCAAGCCTTCCTGTCCTTTACCATCTTCTGGAGTCAATTTAAGCTCATGCTGACTGCTTCAGTGACTCCAGCCAGCCACCTCATTCTCTGCCATCCCCTTCTTCTTTTGCCCTCAATCTGTCTCAGCATTAGACTCTTCTCCAGTGAGTCCTTCCTTCTCATTAGGTGGCCAAAGTATGTGGGTTTCATCTTCAGGATCTGGCCTTCTAAAGAGCACTGAGGGTTGATCTCCTCTAGGACTGACTGGTTTGATCACCTTACAATGGGAGCATATCAGTACTTCAATTAAAAAAACCATCAACAAATCCCAGAACTGTAGACTAGGCTAAGAAATCCCCCCCCCCCCCAAAAAAAAAATAACGAACTGCACACTGCCTGGAGNCCCCCCCCCCAAAAAAAAAAATCTGGAAGAAGATAGTGACAAACTATTTCTATATTACTGTCAAAAAAACTTAATAGATGTATCATTTAATTCCCAGAGTAAAGGTCCATTTGAATAACAACATATGCTTGCCAACTTACTTTATCTTGAAAGAAAAAAACTTGGATCAGATTGGTTTGCTGAAATAATTAGCTTAGTTTACAAATCATGTTAAGCTATAAAATATAACCTTCAAACACAGTGGCTGGATTTGCATATTGAACAATATTAAACTCAAATCATATGGTATTGAATGCAGTAACAAACAATAAGGCCACCCTGTTTAACAAGGTGTATTCCTTATCAACCTTGTCTTTACTAAACTCAAAAAGCTAGCCAGGGTTAGATTTGGATAGTATAAGAATAGCAGAAAATCTTATGGTAGTAAATGGACAGTCATAAAATATCCTGGAAGACAACAGTGGCAGAAAACCTCAGTACCATTACCAAGCAGGCAACATAGGCATATTTGTATGATCATTTGCAGTCAACCTGAAAAAGACTCATTACATATTCAAACTCACAAAGATGTTTATCTGCTTTTTAAAAAAAAAAAACTGAGAAACTGATGTTTCATGATATAAGAATGAAAATCCCCACTGAATCATGTCAGTAACTTATTTACTCCTTATTTACTCCATAAACCTAAAAGGAAGACTTTCTACCCTAGACTGAATGTTGTGTATCATCTGTGATCAGGAAGGTTCCAGAGTCATCATGACTAACATTTACATGATGAATTTGTTTCATCTTCTTCTCAAGCTGTCCAAGTTGGCGGCCATCATGATATTTACTGGCAGCTATTTCCAGAGTGTAACTATGTACGGTACTTCCATTTTTCAGTCCTGAATTTTCAATCAATCAGTTTAAGTTGATGTTCTCTTCCTGCTAGAAAAAGGGGAAAAACTTCTTCCCTGCCTATAAAAATATACCCTTCCTAATCTCTCTCTCTCTCTCTCTCTCTCTCTCTCTCTCTCTCTCTCTCTCTCTCTCTCTCACACACACACACACACACACACACACACACACACACGTGTTTATCTTTGCTCTGCTCTGCAAGGTTCAAAGGCAGTGAAGGTTTAACCTAGTTTCCTTTCCCCAGCAGGAAATATTTTTGGCCATAGACAAATGTGCTTTGAATCTGTGTCTAAAAACATCTGGTAAATTTTGCAGAACATAAATTATATCATTTCATTTATTGCAGATATTTTGAGAAATAGAAGGTATTTGGTGGTATATCACATAAGGAATGAGCAAAGACATCTTTTTTCCTCTTGGATTTCTTGACAGAGCAGCAGAATCTGATGCCTGTTCCATTCTTTGATTTGATCTAAGCTGATAAAATGGAAAAATCTATTCTCCTATTTATCTATGAAGTTACCTACAGTACTTATGTATGATCTCATTTTTAACCATGTCAAGGATTGCCTTCATACTAATTAATCCAGAATAAAAGAGCTTCATTTCAGGCCTAAAACACTGATGAGAAATTTCTCCAGAATTCTTCTCATAAAGCAAGTTTACAAGTATTAAAATACCTATTGTAAATTACATTATTAATTTAATGAGACTCTACAGTTATATGCTAAATGTATCATTAAAAACTTACATGCATTGAACAAAAGAACAGATTTAATAAGGCAAAAATAATTGATCTGAAATAGATTAAATAGATCTAAATATGAAAATATTTAAATGTTTTTAAAACTAAGAGAACAGAAAAGGGCTTGATGCCAAAAGCAGTATGGCTGGCAGGCTGGCAGGAGGGGGGGATATCACTGTGACATAGTTAACTTTTGCCCCCACTTTATGAACTTTAAATTGAGGGGCCATTTGGTTGGTTCATAGCATAAAAATGTTGTATACTTCTTTAAAAGTTCAAAAATCCATCAAGAGATCCCTTGAACCCTGTTTTACTTAGGTTTCAATCCATCCCCAGTTTAATCTGACATGAATGTTGTTTTGTTCGGAAAACACACGAGGTAGACCGGGTTCCAACAACAAAAGGTTTTATTCAACAAACAGTCATACACACTAGCTGCACCAAGGTTAGCCTTTTAACTACAGGCTGGCCTGCCTGCTTTCAGCTATGGCATCCCTTGAATTTGCGCCTTTTACCAGCAGCTCTTTGGATTGGTTCACTTTTGGGGCCAATCAGAATGTAAGTTAGAGTCAACCATTTACATATAGAACACCCTCCTCTTAGTTCAGTCCTACGTAGTACAAGCACGCAGGAAGGGGCGCTTCTTCGGATCGATTTGACTTGCGCGATTAATCATTCTTAAGCGTAGACTTCGACCGGTTCGGATGGGCGCTGTGTCTTTCCGATCTTCGCTCTGAACCGTCTGGAAGGGTGAGTCAGCCATTTTTACCGCCGCCTGAAGTTCTTAGGCGGCGTTTTTGCGCTCCCCACCGTTTCATTGGGCAGGTTGAGCTGCCTGGCTGCCCTTCCTCCGAGTGGCTCGTCCCCCTGCAAGTCTCTTCAAACAGTGAGTTCTTTTATTTGCTCTTTTTGCTTGTACGTTTTTGTTTGTTTTGGTTTTAAACGGTTTCTTTATTTAACTTATGCCTTTCCCCCGCCCACCGCTGGTTTTGCGATTTGCGCTGACTGTTTGTGTCTGTGGGTCTCCTATTATCGGGATCGAGCGGTCTATGTGCCTGCTCCATTCCCTGCCAATCGTCTACCGTTAAACGGTAGGATTTGGGCCTGTGACCTTGGGTTAATTTGTCCTGGACCTCATACCGGTTCAAACCTGTGAATTCTTTGCATATACAAAGGTCGACTATTTGAATTGCCCTAAACCTTGTGGAGGAATCAGGGGGTTTTCTGGGGTAAAATTTGGTGCAGTCTGTCAAGGTATATGAATTTTTCGCCCCATAAGTACATTCCGCCGGGGACTTGTTAGTTATTGTACTGCTTTGGTGCTGGAGTTGAGTAAACGGTTTTATTTTTGTTTGGACATCTTCCATTCTTTCTAGCCCTCTCTTTGTAAACAGGACATCTCTCAGCTCGCCGTGTTGCACAGCCGGATGGGCCGGCACGTTAGGGCATGTCTGATACTAGGGAGCTAGGTATTTGCTTGAATTCAAGCTTGTTAGTGTATGTGGTCATTGTCCGAGAAAAGAACGTGCCGGTAAAAGAACGTGGGCGAAAGGTCATCTAATTTCCTTTATTAACCTGGTTCTTTGTCGTTGATTGGCGATGATTTTACTTCAAGCAATTTTGAGTAGGCAATCAACGACAACCAGAAAGGTATGCCCCTTGGTTGGACCTTGCGAAGTCAATATGAATTCTTGAACATTGGTCCCCTAGGGGTCTTCCCTAGTCCTTGATGGGTGCTTTTGGTGGGGACTGGTCCTTAATCCCGTGGCATTTGTGGCAAAGCTTCGCCAATACTCTATGTCCTTAACTGCATAACCCCGCCACCACACTATAGTCCGGCCAGCTTTTCATCTTAACCATTCCGCATGGGTGACTTCCTGCAAATACCGCTAGTACCCCTGGCTTAACTTGGTGGAATGACCACACTCGATCTCCCCACACAAAACCCTTTTGAATAGAAAGTTCAGTCTGTTGGACCGGAAAGGTTTTAATAAGTCTCAGTTTTTGGGGTCGCCGGCCGGCCTTTACCTACCCGCCAAGCAATCACAGCACGGCAGATCACTGAGTCTTAGCGTGGCTCTTGCGACAATCATAATGGCGAGAATGGGTATATCGGGACATAGTCTCTATTTGCATGCGATGTATTGGCTGTACTGGTCTTCATCAGGTTGTGTAAGTGCTCTGCTCAAAGCGTCCGCATGTGGTAAATTTTTATCCCTGGCCGATGTGTCAGAGTATAGGAATAGGCTGCAAGGAAACTCTGACTCGATCTAGACATTCTTGGTGACAGTATGTTACGGCGTCGGCTTTTTCCCGCCAAGAATTCCCATCGAGTGGTTTTTGTGATGCCGTTATAATTGAAAAACCCGCCTGTACGAGATATTCGTGAAGCGTTATTCTCCATGACATTGTAGTGCTTTCCCTGTTCCAGTTTGAGCTGTAATTTCGCTCATTCTTTGACAGAGTTCCTAGAATATGATATGTGACGGGTCTGTCTCCTGCCATCAGGTAAGTTGTGGCTCAGGACGCACTACTCACAATGGTGAAGCGTCGCATGGTCATCTTAAAGCAGTGTGTTTGCTAAATCTGGATTAAGAACGTTGTTGAACGTTAGCAACTTTTAATATTTTGGAAACATTCCTTTCCTTTCCTACCCTCCACGTCGTTTTTTGCCTTTTTATCTAAAGGCGTTAACGTTCAGCTATAGTGGCCTTGTTTTGCGCAGAAATACATGATAAAAATAATAAGTCGTAAATAAGGCCTTGCAGTTCTGTTTGTTCTTCGTTCAGGTTGCTCTTGGATTGCCTAATTTTTTTTTATCTGTGGGTGATGCCCTCACCTCTATGTGAGTAGCCCAAGAAATTTCAACGCTTTTTTCATTAGGCATGCATTGCTCCTTTTTACTTGAGCGAGATTCCTAAATTTTGTTCGTAACTTCGCTTGAGTCTTTTCTATTCGAGTCTCATCTCTGGCCGAGATTAGGATCGTGTCGAAATTAGGGAACACTCCTTGTATGCCAGTAGGAGACTTCCATCAGACACTTTGGAAAAACGCCCGTGCCACGCTTACTCCTCCCCCAAATTGGAGTCGGTGGCAGTGAATGCGCCCATTTGTGCTGTGAACTACTATTTTGTGCTTCTTGCGTTTCTTGGTCCACTGGGAGTTGTGTAGGGCTTGTGCCAAAGTCGAGTTTAGCAAAAACTTTGCCCTTGCACCCGGACACGCTCATCTCCGCCCCGATCTCCTTATCCCAGAGGGGAAGTTGAAGCAAATTTGGACTACTGGCACCTGGGTATGCGCTTGGTGTGTAAAGCGTGGTTCAAGTAGCTTTATATGTCACCACAGATTCTAATGGAACGGCCGTCAGGTTTGTATGGGTGTAACATAGCGTTTCCCATTGGCATGTCCATCTAGGTTCCAACACACCTGGGCTATTAGCTTGTCAAGTTGTTCCTCTATCTTTTGTGCTCTTCTAGCGCCAAAGGGAACTCGCCTGGCTTTTATCTTCTTGGGGTATTTGGGGATATCTACGGGCTAAATGAAATGGGGTTTCCCGATACTGCCCAGTGAGCGTAAAGCCGTCTTGGCAATTCGCGATTGAGGTCATCTTCCAAACCGGTTGTAGTCACTCGATCGATCCCGTATGCACCCGATGCCGCAAGGGTGCGAAACCATTCGAGTGCCCAGGAGGCCGGTCTGTCTCGGTCCGACTATGGTTAGCGCAGTCTTTACACTGTTGTTTATAGGTGCCCAAAAAAATTGTCCCATGCCAACTACAGGGATTCAGTTCCCTGAATAGTCTTTGAGAGTCAAAGGTTGTTGTTTGCAATTGTGCTGGATTTCATGTCTGGGACTAGGTTTTTTTAATTGTATCCCGATGACACCATCTGAAAGGAAGGAGCCGGATCCACTTCACTTACAGGGGTTCCCTTCGATTGTTACAGTCACTTTTAAACCTTTCTGCTGCTTTCCGCGAGCGCTTTCTATAGTGACACGTTTGGTGTGTATTGGTGCCTTCTCCTTGTGTGCATTTTCTCTCCGCTCGTTTAGGCTCGGCTCGTGTTTGGGGAATCTCTGCGTTCGGGGCGCTGTAACTTTTGTTCCTGCAGACTTTTTCGATTTGCCCACTTTTTTACAGTAACCTGCCAGATAGCATCGAGAAATCTGCATCGGGCTCGGGCGATGGTTTTCCTGACACAGCCGCGCATTCCCGCCAAATTTCTTCTTTCGCGCGTCAATTTTTTATTTGCAAGAAGAGGGACCTCGTCGCTGCTCGCTCGATCTTCATTCCTCTCTCGACTCTTCGAAGTGGGTGGTGGTGGTCGGCTGCTTTCTTTCTGCTAGCTGGGTTTGTTTCTTTCGCCTAGTTTGCCGTTCATTTTCTTCATTGTGACCCGACGATTTCTTTGTGGCTTCGGCGCGCGTGGCTTCCGCATTGCTTCGGCGACAGTGATTTGGGCTTGTTTGTAGTTTACATTGGCGGTATGTGTCTCTAAGCCCCAACACAGCCGTCCTCACGCTTCATCGATATTCAGGAAGTCACACTCAGCTGCCCCTACTTTGTCGTTAGAGCAGCACGAAATCGGCGACGGTCTCCCCTTCTCGCTGGTCTCGTGCGTAGAATACATGCGCTTATTAGATTGACACTTCACAGAGCGTAAGTGTGCTGTTGAGGATTCTTTGTAGTTCCGGCCACGTAGTTGCTGATCGTCTCGGGGCTTCGCAGAGGCTTGCATTTGGGAACACGTTGGTCCGCAATGGTGTGAGGAATACAGCTTCGCGTGCAGTTGCTCGAGATGTTTCCATTTCATTGCTCTCCAATACAATTGGAAGCGATCTGTATATGACTCCAATCCTCTTCGTTAGGATTGAAGGGTGCGGCGCCCGTGCTTGTTCTCCAGCATCTTCTGGCGTCTGGCTTCTTATCACCGGGCGTGCAGGTTCTGCTTCAGGACGATCGCCACCTTCGTCGCAGTGTTTTGTTCGGAAAACACACGAGGTGGGACCGGGTTCCATACAACAAAAGGCTTTATCAAACAAACATCAGAAATCGGAACATACATTGGCTGCAGCCGACGCTAATCCTTTTATACAGGCTGCCCTGCCTGCTTTCCACGTCCTATGGCATTCCTTGAATTTGCGCCGCCTTCAGCAGCTCTTTGGATGGTTCCTAGTGGAAACTGTGAACCAATCCACTGCTTACTTTACTGGGCCAATCAGAAGTGTAAGTCTCGGAGTCAACCATTTACATATAGAACAAATGTTACCTGCAGATTTTGCTAGATTCTATATGCCATAAATAAAGGGCCCTTGTTTCCCATAGAAGCCTTTCCTGGGATTTCAGAAGATGCTTCTGTAGTTATTGTGAGCTGATATTGTATTAGAACCTAGAGTAGGAATGGAAAAATAATTATTATATTTCAAACCAATTTAAATGACTTGCCTAAAGAAATCTCTTATACTCCTTTAAATGTTTAACAAACCTTCCAGATTATTAAGTATCCTGGCAGGTTGAAACAAGGGCATTAAAGAACATTAGGAGACCATACCATTTTCATACAAAAGATCCCAGTGTGTAAGGTTTTTTTATTTTAATATAATAATTCCATCTTCAATTGAACAGTATGTTGTCTGGGTACAAATATCTTTGTTGAACAATAATCAAAAACTGCAACATTATTCGTTACATTGATATTAATTCTACAATATTAAACAGTAATATTCAACATACTAATCATAATATTTACTTATCTCTTTTAACATATCTTCTTCACTTTGTTTCCCTGCTTCTAACTTCCATTTTCATTATTTAACCATTGGTAAAATAGATCCCATATCACATAGTATTCATGCTCTTTCTCCTTAATTGCCAACATTAATCTGTTCATTTGTGCACATTCTAATATTTTCCTAATCACATTCTCATCTCTTTACTCTTCCAACTTTGTGCAAATATAATTCTAGCAGTGGTTAACATATGAATAACTAAATATAGAATAGAACAGAACAGAATAGAATAGAATAGAATAGAATTCTTTATTGGCCAAGGGTGATTGGACACACAAGAAATTTGTCTTTGGTGCATATGCTCTCAGTATACATAAAGAAAAAATAAATACATTCATCAAGAATCATAAGATACAACACTCACTGATAGTCATAGCTTACTAATAACCAATTGAATCATAATAGGAAAAAAACAATATAAATTGTAAAGATACAAGCAACACAGTTATAGTCATAAGTGGGAGGAGGTCGGTACTTGGAAGGATGAAAAGAATAATAGTAATACAGTCTTAGTAAATAATTTGACAGTGTTATGTGAATTAGTTGTTTGGCAGAGTGATGCCGCTGTCCTTGTGTCTAGTTGTTCTGGTGTACAGTATGGGTTTTCCTTACTGTATTTTTCAGGTAGAATTCCCAACAGAAATAGCTATGGTTTTAAATCAATATGTTGTTTTATCATTTTTTTCAACCACATATGTATTTTTGTTCAGTATTTCTTTTTGCTTTTGAACAGGTCTACCACATATAATAATATGATCCAGGTATCGGTGGCATTTCCAGCATTTAGCCAATTTATCTTTAAACATCTTTGTCAACCGCGCTGGTGCAAAATGACATCTATAAAACATCTTATACAAATTTTCTTTATATGCAGTTGACATTGTTAATTTATAGTTCCTATCCCACAATTTTTGTCATTTATCTAATCCAATTGTACAAACAATTTTGCCCATGCTATCATTGTTTCCTTTACTTGTTCGTCCTCCAATTTAATGTATAGTAGGTAGCTATACGTTTTTTTCATCAATTTTTCCAAAAGATCCGAGTTCGATAATTAATAATTTATGATCAGGAAAGAAGTTGGTCAAAAATCTTGCAGATAGTGCTAAATGTGCTTAGTCTTTCCCAGTCCTGTGCCTTTTGGCTATTTTAGGCTGAAGATCTCCAGAGTGTGCATTTTACTGAAATATGTAGCCCAACAATTCAAGGAAGCAGCCACTTGAAGAAAATTCAACGAAATAAACCATTGGGTTAACTTGATACATGATATTTTCCTAGATATTTTTCTATCTCTTCAGATCTGTCTATATTGAAACATTTTTCATGTAAAACTAAGAAATGAGAACACAAGAAACTTCAGTTATTTCGCCTTGGGGTTGCTAATCAAAAATAGTTTATTTTTTGTCTCTAGGACCGAAAGGAAGTCCTTTCTTCACAGGTTCTTCCTCATTCATTTTTTTTGACTTCACAGTGTAGAAGTAATCATGCATACCCATACTGTTTGAAGGGCATCATAGGCTGTGTGTGTGTGTGTGTTTGTGTGTAGTAAACACTCAGCTCCATTCAGTTGCCCAGACT